>JAVXUP010002695.1:0-113446 GCA_033070095.1 Escallonia herrerae
TGACAGGGGAAGTGGAATAACAAGAAGACACTTGAATCCCCCCCCCCCCCCCCCGCTCCTTCTCCAACCACCTCTGCCATGACCTATATCTCACTGGAGATCATCTCATTTGGTCACTACCAGATTGCTTCCAAACAAAACCCAATGTCAATTAGCCATCTAAAATTTTCACATCATGTCCAACCTCCCCTGAAAGTGTGCACGTTGAAAAACATGATGCAACGAAGAGGCTTGTATGTGGGATTGGGATGCATAGACAATTCAAAGTTTTGGTGCTATATTCGATACCAGTGATCTGCCAGTTACAGTTCCATCATCCATGGCCATAGAGGGTTAGAGTCGTGTTTACATTGACTTTTTCTGTGACTTATTTAAAGACATGGTAATTATAACCATAGCCTTGGGCTGAATGAAGCACATCATCACTATCATGAAACAGTACTGGAATCATATAAACCCACAAAAACCATACCTTTGATGTAAGTGAAGAACCAGTTATGCTGATGAAATTTGCCCCTGCTTCTGTCGCAAGTGCCTTAGCAAGAAGTGTTTTCCCTGTCCCAGGAGGCCCGAAAAGCAATATCCCTTTGCAAGGCTGACCAAATCCCTCAAATAGTTAGTTGTTTGCTGAGAGTTCGTGAAATTTTGCACATAAGGAAACCAAGAGCATACCCTCAACAAATTTCCACGAGTGAAAAGCTCTGGTCTCCTCATTGGGAGGATCACAAGTTCATTTAATGCCGTCTTTACATCTTCAAGAGCACCAATATCATCAAACTTGACACCAATTTCACCGGGAGGAACCACTGCAGAAACAAAGTTGGTCTCGTACTCATCCTTAGCCAGATTCTGTCATAGTTCAAATAATACGCATGATTAAGCCATCAATTGTATATTTCTTAGCCTCTTAGCGCAAGATCAAACAAAGAACGCTGTAAATTGCAAGAAAGGAACTACCATACATGAATAGTACAAAAGGGTGACGCCTAGCCATTTGAGAGAGAACCATACTTGATAATTAATCAATTGATAAGGTGCCTTTTGTGTGAATGTTGTTTGCGTCTCTTTTGGGCACACTATAATGACACTTGTCTTGAAAAAAAGTTGGATAAGGAAGGGTCAAAATTGTTCTTCACAATAATGCTATGTGAGAAGTTTTACCCGAGGAATTTCCTTGGGAAAGTAGCAAGGAGAGAAACCTATATGGAGGACAGCTTACTAAATAGATAGCTCATTTAAGCTGGTGTTAAAGGTGTGATCTAACAAGAAGTATGTTTCACTCATCTTTACATAGTACAGTGGAACATTTTCTGTCTCTTCTGCACATAACAAGATCAGTTAGTAACATATCCAAGTGCCAGAGTTCTCGTAAAAGGATTGTTCATATGAGCATGCTCCCTACCATTAGGTAGGAAAGCTTTTCAAAGAGTTCATTGACAGGCTGAAGGAAACTCAGCTTAATTTCGTTTGGCTGTATGAGTTTTGTATGGGTCCCCCACGACTTCTATTTGAAGGACATCTGAACATGATATATTAAACTACTATAAATAACATGTACATGACGAGCACCTGCATACTTAGCGCCTTTTTAATAAAAAGTTAGTTATCGTACAAATATTGCAGACCCTAGGTCTTTGCCTTTTGTCCCACGTAATATACACTGTACTTTCTTTGAAGGCAGGTTCTTCCAAGCAGCTAGCTACTTGGGGCACCAATGTTGGACTTCAAGCACCAACCAATTTGAATGGAGATCCAACAGAGGTGTAAAGACAGAAAAAGACGAAAGGAGAAAAACCACATCTATCAATAGCATTTTAATATCATATCAAGTGAAGACAAGGACCTTCAAATTCTGTGAAGGCTTCTTAGATAATGCTTCTTGCTCCTTTAATCTTGCAATGGCAATTTCAAGGCTTCGGAATTTGGACAGAAAATCAGCTTGGAGATGATACATAACAAGTTTGCACTCAAATACATATAAGCACTTAAGTTACTACCTTCCGCGAGGCATGAACAATCTTTCCCCCTTTATCAGAGGAAGGAGACAAGATGATAGGTAATTGTTTTTGGCCCAGCCAACAACTTTCTCAGCTTCTGCACCAAACCAAATTAATGGTGTTGTAGGCATTAACAGGCATGATTTGGATGAAAGGTAAAATTATAAACTTAAGCACGTTAGACTTGAATTCAATATACATCTCAAACAGTCTATTGCAACATTCAAAATATTCACCATCGAAAGATATGCGTGCGTTGTACAAGCAAAAGATAAACATCAAGACCAAGAAGCCCCAGCAAGAAACCACGACATACTACTACTTGTACCATCTAGTTGGTCTTTAATCTCCTTCCAAGTTGCAACTTAGCATACATTCTACACTCCTCTTTATAAATGAACCCTACCCAAGTATTATTCAGGCAATCATGGCAGTTACAATCACCATCAGTGATACATGTCAGAGGACCAAGGAAGCATGGATCCTCGTGCTGGTGCGGATATGACACTGGTGTGGATAGGCAAGTAAGTCATTTTCTAAATTTACAGGATACAGGTGCAGAGGGATAGAGAAACTATTGTAGTACGTATAGTATGTAAGAGAAAAACATTCGTATTTCCAACCATATTAGTGAGAGAGTTTGTTAAGTTTAATGGGCTGTTTCGTACATATGGAACTTGTATAGCTGAATAAAAGTTTGAATGGGATATTAGTGTTATTTCTTTGAAGTACTGGGGCTAGTTTAAGTAATAATAAGTTAATAAGTGGGTACTTGAGTAAGATAGCAAAGTGAAATGATTGGTTGAATGTAGCTGTCAACAACATAGAAACATTGATGCATTGAAGACCTCAAACCCACATTAATAACATGGTGTGTCCGTCTTCTTATCTGATATCATACTTTTCGGAAATCACTGCTGGACACAGCTTGCCGCCGGCGTAACTTTGGTCGCCCCACACCGCTGCTAACTGGGGTCACCAGTGACTTCTCCTTCTTCTATGTCTTTCTCTCTCTCCAGTCTCCTCTGTGTCGAAGAAAGCAAAAGTTCGCGATTTTTTGGATTCTATCATCACCCCGGAGAAAATCTTTCAAGATTCGACTTTGACCCTCAAGTAACCGGGGCGCATCTCCGCCGATGGCTGCTGTGTCCCAGCCACACCCCAAATTCAGAAAACTAGTTATATGAATAAAGATGGACACGCACCCATGCGCACCCGAGTTGCACCCGCTGCTAGTGCTTCACCCAAAATGCCACACCCGTGCTTCATTGCAGAGAACATCATCTGATGAGATACTAAGTTACCTTTTCATATAAGCAGATCACCCAAGAGATACTAACTTTTTCTTGAAGCAGAGCACCAGAAAAGTAGTTCCCATTTGACCACGGTAAAACATTTATTTAATAAAAAAGGAATAAAAATTGGTAACAACCACTTACGAGATAAAACACGACTGTACAACACAGGAGTGGAATGAGAATTGAGACTCAGGGGATTGGGAGGTGCTTCAAACCGCATGTACCTTGACCGGCTATCAGTAAAATATATGAGGTAATGAAATTAGCTGGGGGCCGGGAAGGACACTGAATTTCTAATAGATTCAATTACCACCTCACTTTTCCCTGTCCTATATATCAGACCACCAGAAACAAAAAGCAAAAGTAAACCCCAGAAACTGGTACACAGTCATCGTTTCTGAAAGAACCTATAGAACTTAAGGCCAATACCAACGTGTATAGAGGTCTATTATTAACTAAAAAAGCACTCAATAAGTACATGGCCAAATTGAGCCCTTACTCTGCTTTGTCAATATTATGCCATCAGTATTAACATGCAACAGGTCCATGCATGACAGCTCATTTTCCTCAAGAACCTGAAGTCCAAATTTGGTACAGAAATGATTCCCTTAGATAAAACGATAAGCATTAAGAGAGTAACATTACCTATTGACAACTTCAACTAAACAAATTTACAATTCATACCTTATGTAGCTCATTTATATTGCTTCTAGATATTACAATTCTTCTATCCTCTTCTATCTGTTTATTGAATATCCTAAGGGTATCTTCCTCCTGCAAACAGAAAGATTGGTTAAATGGAAAGAAGGTTGACAATTTATTCCTTCCTGACAACTTCAAGCTTTTTTCAACTCAGCCAAAAAAATAAAATCAAAACGCAGTGCAAAGTAAAACAAGACATTCCCAACAAAACATCTGAAAATTCTGTTCATGTTCTGACAAAATTACCTTTGGGGGATATAAACACATAATATTGGGGAATAGTTTATAAATTTCATTATCGTCCGGTCTTTTTGATGCTTGTAGTCCCTCTGTAAGTCGCTTTAATGAGAGAGGCTGAGAAAAAAATGCATACCAATTGAAGTAAGAATAAGTCAAAATAAAGAGTTGATTTAAGGTATTTCATAAGCCGCAAAATGGCAGCTTCAGAAGATAGAGAGCAACACAATATTCATTGCAAAAAAGGTACACACAGGCTTTATGGTTCGAGTCTCTGCCTCTCATCTCCCTCATTTTACCAATTAGCAAGTCTCCATAGATGATTACAAAACCTCATAATACTTGCCCCCTTCCCTTCTTACCCTCTAGCAAATTTAGAAGTCCCAAAGCTTGTGCCAACATTGCACTAGGCATACCTTTAGAACAGTCACGTCTTATAGAAAGCAGAGTAGAATGCCCAAAGAAATCCTCTATCTTAACTTCAAACCTAATAATTGAAGCGCTTGAGTTGCTAAGAAAAACACCTGATACAAGTTTGCTAAAATTCCAGGAACATATCACCAGTAAGTCCAAGCATAATTCACGTGTTCTCCGCTATAGATGTTACAGGATTTCAGATACATATTCCACACTATAGCCACGTGAATACCTTATCAGAAAAGCAAATCACGTACATTTCAGTTTATTGGCATATTGTTCTGAATCAAATTGATTTACAAAGAGTTAACAGATAGTAGATCGTTTCTTTGCACCTCTCCTACACCGATTGTCTAAAAAAATCAAATTGTCAAACGCACTGCTGGCATATGTTTAGATAATCACAGCATGTTAAAAAAACTTCCATCACTACAGCTCATCGGTCAGCAGCCAGCACGTATCTCTACTATAAAGAAAACCCATGTGCCATAGAAGTTATGTCACGAAAAAGTGCACAACAGATTAGAGTATTATTGATGCCTCAACATGCATCACAGATAGCTTAAGACTTTAAAATATGAACTACCTCAAAAATGTACAAGACACTCTTTAGCAAGCCAATGAAGCAATTGAGATATAACAGTAAATGCAAAAGATTCTGAAGAGTGTCTAGATTACCAACTTAGCAATGCGCCCCAAATTTGGAAGTATCATTGTCTGCAGGCAGGAAAGTATAGTATGTTACCCAAAGAGATGATAAAAATTGCAGAAGAAGCTAAGATCACATAGAGACAGAAAGATGAAAAGCACATATATATGTGATATTAATGAGCTTACGAATTTCTCTTTCTCCTTTGACCCTGTTTCAACACTGTTCTGTCCACATATCAAAACAACTGGTCCTGATAAGTGGTCAAACATGTCCTGCACCTTACTCACAAATTCTTTGCGGTTCGACTTGGAAACTGCCCTTGACAACCATAGAGAAGAATCTGGAAAATAGACAATAAGAGGTTGTACAGAATCTAAGACCTGCAAATAAAGGGAGAAAGAACAGTAAAGTAAGTTTGTAAGTGATATTGCTTTGTCCCATCAAACTTGCAACAAAGATAAAAACTTAGCACACCTCTGACAAAGCCTCCATAGCAACATAACAATCTTCCGTCTCAGGATCAAGCTCATGCTCAATGTTTTTAACTGTGACCAACAAAGAAATTGTAAGTTTGATGACAACTTGCAAAAACAAATGCAGAACTAGTTCATGCTTCAAATAATGCCTAAAACCTCGAAAACCGAAAAGCACTAAAATTCATAGAGAACACTATCAACTTCAGTGAAAGGAGTTGAACAACATCCAAAGTAGCACGTGTGAAGGTTTAGCAGCTTCACAAAAGCAACAAAGGAAAAACGTCTGATAAAAAATTGGGGGGGGAGGGGAGATATGAAAAGAGCAACCTCATGATGTTACAGAAGCATAATTGTAAACTCCATTATCACGAGACGGAAGACTTGAAGGAATACAAGGAAACTTCTTGGATAGCTGCTCTTCATCTATACCCATTAAGGTTCCATAAGAGTCAATGTATTCTCAGAGGCCTAGGGTTAAGCCACCTGGTCCGGCTTAGGAATCACCGACACCTCATATGGGTCCATGTATCATGTCTAACACCCCGACAATTCACCACCACTGCCAGACACGTGTCCTCCGACTTTTTTTATTTTTCTTAATACCGGACACCGTGTCGGCGTATCAGACACCTCGAAGAAAGGCCGACACGTATGGGGCCAAACTATATTTTTTCAAACTTATTTCGGGGGTCCGTGTAATCTTTGGCAAATCTGAGGTTTTTCGAAAAACTTAATTTTAAGCCAAACCCTAAAGTTGAGAGAAACATTTCTCTTTTTCTATGCGACTGCTGCTGCTGGGTCTGCCTAACCAAGAGGGGTCAAAGATGAAGGAGAGGGGCAACTGAGCATCTCGCCGGACAATAAACTTATTTGGATTGAGCCCTTGATCAAAGGAGAAAACTAAAGGTTCTTTGACTTGTTTGCATCACTTTGTAAGACTGAAGTACTCTGTTCTGTACTTAACAAATATAATAAGTTCTAAAATTTTCAGCAGTGTCCAAAATCTTGTTTTTTTTGGGAAATTGCTGGGTCCAGTGTCCCGGTCGGTGTCAGTGTCGGACACGGTGTCCGTGTCCATGCTACCTAGGGCACAGCAGTTGAACACCACAACGATGTGCACTCTCGACAGAAATAAGTACTCAAGTTCCTGAAAGCATCAACCTCTCCGCGGAGTAATCTGATTTGGCTGGGTTTAGACAATGTTAATTAGGGAAAAATTGTGTCCAACCAGAAAGGGACTCCTGAAACCCCATCTTACACCATTCTCTTACTTATTAAGTAAAGACCATTATTTTTCTCACCGTCTTTCAATATCAAATATCGTGTTAAGATCTTAGTTTTCTCAGATCCTTACACCCCTGATTATCATATATTGGAATCATAAAATAACTAGCTTAGCTTATCAACATAGACCATATTCACTCAAATCAAGCCACCTGAGTTTTAATCTCAAACTTGACAGAGAGATTTTAGTCAGTAACATCTCCACTCTTGTGTAGTAAAATAATGTTTCCTGTTCTCATCTAGCAGTCAAGTCCTTCACCCCAACCAGGGTATATTCAATGAAAGCTATCTCCTTATCCTCCAGGGTAAGGTGGTTACAAGGCCCTGTTAAAGTCGATATTTTGGTCCCTGGGGAACCGCCCTTCAATGCATTTGTTTGAACCAACTCAATACATTCCATCTTCTTTTGACTTGGTGCTAAAGTCATACCTGATGGAAATCCCGACTTGGAATTTCTCACTCTAGCAAGACCTCTATGGCCAGTTATCGGCATTACTACTCATATATATTTGGCTACGCATGTCTTTAAGCATGCTGCTTTTCAGTCAGTGACCCAGCATCCAGACCAGTAAAGCATAGTTGGCATCACAACTATAGAGCAGTATTTCACCCTTTTGTACTCCTCCACTTAGTCTAACCTGCACTATTTCTATGACTAACATGCTCACCAATCTCCCATTCCACTATTGCCAAGAAATACAAAGTATCAATCTATATTGCATCTATTTTCACTACACTTTTGAACTCCTACAGCAGTTGCAATTTATATAAATACGAGCGCACAAACACGTGCATATGTGTAGGGAGTTCAACTACAACAAGCGCTGTTGCCAGTGCTAATCTGGCCATCCACTTAGGGAGCATGGGCAGCCAAGTTCGGTGAAGTCTGTTTATTCTAAGCTATCTTTTAGGGACTCCCATTCCTTCCCTTACAAGGCCATTTGGCAAACATCAGCACCACTGAAGGTGGGTTTCTTCACTTGGGAAGCAGATAAGGAAGCAGCATTAATGGGGACAACGTGAGGTACTTAATATGATATATGTGAATTAGCACTTTTCTTGTAGATCAGGCGGGGAAAGTTTGGATTACCTGCTGTTACATTGTTCGTTTGCTAAGACAATCTGGACTTTTTGCCTTGTCATATTGGAGTTTCTTGGGTTACGCCTGAATCCGTGGAGCTGCTGCAAAGTTGGCTGCTCTATAAGAGGAAGCGGAAGAAGTCAAAGGTTTGGGATGTGAAGCCTTTGTGTGTCTTTTGGTCATTGTGGTAGGAACGGAACTATTAAGACTTCGAGGCGGCATAGCTTCCTTCAGTTAATTTCAAGTCCTCGGTTTTTGAACACTTGAACATGAGTATCGAGGTTCTCCCGATAAATTTTTGGGCTTCTTGGGGGAGTTAAAGTCTTGTATAGCTGATTAATATATACCCTTTGTGTATATTGTTGCACCCCCTTATTGGCGCCTTTTTGCTCGATTAATACATTTATTTATCAAAAAAATGAAAAAGAAAGAATTGGCGCTTTGAATCGATTCACTCAATTACCACGCAGATGGACCGACATTTAATTTCACTCTCTCTCTCTCTCTCTCTGTTGACCTTTTTTGAGTCTCTTTTCTCTTTCTTCTACCAATCATACCACCACCAATCACACGATGAGCCACATCCGTCACCTATGACTACCACTGCCTCCACTATCGCCACCCTATCACCGATTCTCCATCCACACCCTCACAACTCCATGACCACTGATTTCACTCAAAGCTGAGCCACCACATATTACCATCAATCCCTAACCCTTGCAAACAACATCCGCTCGATAACCATCACCAAGACAAGACCCATCAAAGCCACAATCATCTGTTTTCTAATTGCCAAAACTACTGCCTTAAGCCGGCACGGTCGCCATCGTTGTAAGTTGAATCCACCAGCAATCTGTCTAAATATGGAAGTCAAACAAGGTAGTAACTAAAAGGGATTGGAACTTTTTAATGTTTCATATACCCGATTAAAACCCAAATCACATATGAAGTAGGAACCCAGAACTGAGTGATAAAAAGGTTTTGGAATTGTTTTAATGTTTTGACTACCCACTTGAAACATATCTGATTTGATGTCGGTATTCAACACAGAGATTTGGATCGGCCATCAACAGAGAGAAAGGATGGAGGCAGTGGAGCAAGCAAAACAGATAAAGAGACAGAAACGTGTGATATGTGCTAGGGCCTGAAAAATGAATTTGTCTATCAACGTGATAATTTGGCGGGTGGATCAAAAGGGACAAATTAAAGGCGATCTCAGCCATCTGCATCACAAAGATGGGCGGCCAGACCACTGCTGGTAGGTTAGGGAAATTGCCAGCGATTGTTGGGCATCAGCTCCTATACAATTATATGGTATAGGGAGAGGCTATTTCCACCCCCCCTGATATGCTAATTAACCCTCTTCTTTGCCACTAAAAGGTCAACACTTCTCCAATAAATTACTTTTTACAGTAAAAAGTTTGTTAATGCATATATACATATGTACTCCATGTCGTTGCACCGCCATCGTTGTCAGATCAACCCATCCAGAGAGAGAGAGAGAACCCAATTCGGCTTCGCTGGCAACAGATTGTGACAGAATTAATCTCCAATGCCAAATTCAAAACATAAACGTCACTTATAGACAGCTTCCAACGCGATACCACTTTTCCTTCAGACATGCACTTAAAACCTCACTCGCAGCTTGGATCTGCATCAAGCGAGGATCTCACTTGTGATCCAACTAGTCATGTTGCTAAAACTCCCATAAGAGAGAAAAATAAATCTGAACTACATCCAAATGGGCCATGCCAAGCAAACCAAGGCATCAACGCTCACAAAAATTCTAAACATTATCGCATGGTTGAGGCCAAGCTACAATCCACTAAGCAGCTCTAATCATGTCAACAAAGCCATAACGACCATGCGATGCATGATACTCCATCGCAGGAACTACATCTAAGCAGCTTTTTCAACCTCTTTAACAAGGACTCTCGACTACACCTCAGGGTACCTGCAAAGGAGACTACGAAGGAGAAGAAGATCCAGATCAGAATTGTAGCCTAGGATGCACCAACACTTCATATAGGAAAGTTTTCATGTCGGTTCCATACGACAACCCGAAACAGACTGGTACATGTCATACACGATTGTGGCGTATAAAGGTGTCAACCCACCCACGTTGCCAACTTCAATTCCTTCATCACTATCACCTTCAACTTCTTCTTCTTCTTGATTTCAGCTTGAGAACAATCATACAAGAAATTGTTGCTGCACTTTAAGCTTCAACAGAGTCTGTAGATCATCATTATCCCCCCAATAAACATCTGCTTTATATATTTCCGCATATAAAGACCTGTATATCTAAATAACCACCAAAACTAATTTAAAGCTAAATCGTTTTGAATCACGGTTTGACCAGCTGTATCGTACTTTAAGATACAAAATTAATATCAATAAAAGAAAATGGGTATAAAAACTTGAAACTGACCCGAGAACTTTAACATCTTTTCACTAATATATATACTCTTCACTACTTCATCCTCTTAATTACAAACGACGATATTTTTTCACTGGAACTCAAGTATTCAAATTCTAGAGCAGACAAACAAGTAATCATACTTCTGAGATTAAAAAAAAGTAATATGGGAAATTACACGGAGAAATTTGTGTTTAAGAAATTTGAGGTGAATTCACATTTCCGAAGATCAATGGGCTTAGGTCCAAACTTGCCACAAATTTACATAACATAGTTTTCCTCTTAAACAAGTTAAAGTAAGCAACAATATCACAGCTTCTCATAAGATGTCAAGGAAAGGGTCGTGTTGAACAAAATCTTGAAGTTATCTGTCAGATTTCAATTAGAAAAAAAAAAATTTATCTTTTCCCATCGTTTCAGACCACATCTGCCCTGTAGACAAATTCGTGTCAGCATTATCAAAGTCTTGTATCAGTACTTCAAACAACCCTCAGGCAGCTAGAGAGAAATTCTACTTGAATAAAATACGCATTAAGATGCAAATAACAAGCAAAGCTAGAATTGTCATATCTCATTCAACTTGAATTATATGTCATATATGTCTTTCCAACGACCAAAGTATACCAGGAATCCAATAGATCGATGGTTGAGCACTTTGATCGCCAGGTTTCTCGTCCTTCTTTCCTTCATCCAACTTCTTTTCGCCTGCATCCAAAATAACTGCAACTCTGTCCCCGTTTACCTCATACACCTCCCCACATTGACCAGTGCACAGAGCCCTGCACATATTTCAAATTCGGTAAAATCGGTAACATCCGAATTTAACCTAGCAACACTTTTCTGACTGTAAGAAGGGAGCTCTGCAGAAGATTTAATTTGGTTGCTTTGGTTGAATAATTGCTATTTAGTCCTGCTCTGGTTCTTTTACGGATACACCATAACAAGGAGTTATTTCTCCAAACGAATGAACGAATTAAGAAATGACCCTGTTATATTTCCGTTTTCTGACGTATAATGCTTGAGGATAACATACAGTTATCACATACAGCTAATAGCCCTACCTCCCTCAATGTCTCCCCATCTATTCACCTTTAACATTGAGTTAGTGAAAATCAGTGAGAGCTTGTCAAGAATATGCCCCCTCGAAGATGCAAAGAGAGAGAATGGATTTTCCAAGGTCAAGATTGGTCTCTTATGGTGGATCCATGGCTAGTGATTTGAATTGGGTTAATCACCTTCGTGTAGATGAGGGTTGAGCGTTATATTTTTCCCGTGGGCCCGTTAATGGAAAGAACTGACTACACCAGAGACCTCATCGCTTTTGGTTGTTTTCAGTTTCCTTGTAGTTCAGTTCACCCTGAGTAGCTAACTTCTCAGAACAAAGGGAATGATTGGACTAAGAGAAAAAGGGCAACTAGTCTGCTTTCGACCAGTAAAGGCAGTTGCCAGACTGTTGAGTGAAAGCTTTTACGGAATAGTTAACCCTAAAGAAAAGAACGATTCCCAAGCTCTGTGATACAATAGAAAGAGACGTGGTTGCGAGACGAACCTAGCACACCCCTAATTACTCAACCACAAAAATGATACCTCGGGCAAAGTGAAAAGGAAACAAGTTCCCAACTAATAATTAACAGAAGCCAATTAGTTAATACCATGAAAAAAAAGTACACAATGGCAGTACACGTATTCATTACTGTGAAAACAATAAAAAGCATTTCCAAAAGTCCATGGTAGATAGAGCTGACCAATGATAAACGACTAATGAAGGGGGCAAAATTTTGAGGTTGGATGGAGCGGCGAGAGAGGCCAGATGTAAGGCATCATTAAGTTAGAAAACATATACCGAAAAGTTAAAAAAAAAAAAAAGAAAAGAAAAGAAACAGCAAGGGGTGCAAGCTACAACTCTTAGTGGAAAAGAATGTCTTAAACAGTGCTGTTAACCAGAGAAGCTTTTACGATCGGGTCCACCTAAGCCGGATGCTTCATGGGCTGGTTAGACAGGACTAGACCCAAACCAATAACTACCCTTGATGGACGAGTATCAATCTCCATCATGAAAAATGGAGCATAGACCAATAAATAAGTTCTAACTGTGTACCGAGACTAGAAAGGAGACAGTAGCTTTTTTCCACAGATCAGGACAAATTACCAACACACCTGTGACGAATAACAGTATACACTTTTCTTGGACCATCAGATGTTGGTATGTTCCCCAATACAACCCTGTGATGCATTGCATTTGTCAATAATAAGGTGACGCTAAGTCATAGTTCACGGGTTTCCATATTGCTGATGACTTTTAAAGATAGATAATGCATACAATAGCACCCTTCTCCTACCACGTGTTTGTTATTGACACCTAAAACAAATGTCTAGTAGCTTGACACTTCATTCTTTCAAGAAGTTGACCAACTTAGTTATTGCCACTTGCAATCACTAGCATACAGTTCAGATGTAACAAATCTTAGTGAATATTCTACAGAGAATAAGCCTTGGAAGGTTAGAGTTGAAAAGGTCAAGGAACAAATTAAATTGCAATTAAGCAATCCTTCACCCCTTTTCTGCCATGCCAGAGAGAAAACAATTAAGCGTAATTCACACTGCAAAAATCTAATCTGATTATGTAAAGCTCACAGTAAAAGATTACAAGAAGAAACATTAAGCTTCTCCTACCAAAAATAAAGTTAACAAGTAACCTTTTTAATAGCACTAGATATTGTTGCTTAGTATCTGAAAAGAATATTTTAGTGCATCTGGACTTCCCAAAGAGCATTTACAATAGCACCAATCAAACTTAATAAGCAATCTTTGCATTTACACAGGATATTGAAAGATGAATGGCTGCTTTTGTTTCCATTTCCATAAACCAATAATATAACCAAAGAACATTACGTTGGAGAAAGCCAATTCAGAATCGGCATTATACAATGAATTTTTCCAGCAAACAGACTGACTACAGCTGCTAAAACATCTGGAGAAGAGTTGAAATAGCTCAGAAATATTAAAAGATCCAAGAACAAGGGGCTAATATACTTCTTCTGCGCATTATGTTGCTCAATCCCATCAAAAGCTTTAGCATCTATCTCCCAAATCTCATCCCCTAAGATATAATCATTTCTGCCTATAATAGAGCCCAAAAATAATAAAGATCCTCAGTATTAACCCATCAAGCATATCATAATCAATCTTGCTGTTATCATCATCATGTCCACCAAGACCTGAGTGTTCACCTGAGACCCTCCATGTAGGGCATTTAAAATTAGTAAAATCAACCACATACAGAGGATCAATCTCCCATATGAGAATGAGGATGCACACCATAATCACCCAATGAAAATGTTATTAACTTAGCTTGAAAGAAACCGATATTGCTGAATATGTATAGGAAGTTGAAAAGGTTGAGCATTCGACACTCTTGCCTTTTCTAGCCAACCTTGAACTTGCTACCACACAATCATTCTTCCAGTGCCACCCCCAAGCATACCCCCTATATATCTCATGTCCATCATCTTCTTCATTCAAGAAGAACAACTTGCTGCCACCACCGACAAGGCACCATAAATACCATGCAGCCGCAATGGGCAATTCTTTCACTTTAAAAAATTCAAGAAAATCCGACTCATGAATTTCACCATTAGCATCACTTGCATCATAATCACAATGAGCATTCGTTTGTCGATGAAGGATTAGTTCACAAGTACGTGCCAAGAATTATAAGAGAACAGGTGTTTTGATACCAGAGAGTGGACCCAACTAGTATGGGACACGGCTCAGTTCTCAGTCCTAATATTTGCAAAAATTGCAACGTAAGTTGATCCTTCTTGGGGTTGGAGGATGGTAGATTCTGAGGGTTTGAGTACTGGTCATGGGGGAGGACATATAAAGCAGAATGGAATAAGTTAGACGCGTGAAAAGAGCCTTGTGTGTCTCTGGCAAGCCCTCAAGGAGGTCAGCGTATTTTAACTAAACCAAAGTCAACCAAATAACTGAATAACCAAAAAAACAAAGAACACTGACTTGTCCATGAAAAAGTTATTAAAGGTCCACCTCAGCCTTGAGCTTGGGGTCATGCTCGTGGGGCCCATCAAGTCGATTCCTATCGGAAAAGGAAAATGGCACTCCAAGCGGACAATAAATATGGTTTAATCATCAACTAAAGCATATAAATTCTGCCACTAATCACAATTGAAATTCAATAAGATGTACAACAATTATTAGGAACCCCCAAGTACTCACAGAATTCCATTATTTTCAATCAAATTGGTGAAAGGGAATAATGATATGAAGGCACGGTGCAAGGAAACTAAACAAAGGAAAGATTTCGGAAGCCACTTCTACTACTAAAAGTACTTGCCTATAAACTGAGATATTGGGAGATTTTAACCTGTTATCAGCTTCAATGCAGGCAGTGGGGCCAGTGTACTTAACTCGATCCCCTGGTAAAAGTGATCAAAGTAAAAAAGTAACTGAAACTGAGCCGACACGACAGCATGCATATTTGTAACTGGTCATCCACGTGAGGGGATGGAGAGAGAGACACACAGAGAGAGAGAGAGAGTCAACGGAGTGACACCCGAGGCAATTTTAATTATGAGAATATCCGGACCAAAATATTGAAGAGAAAACAAAATGCCTATGTAGATACTTGACACTGTAAAAAGAATACTTGCCGACCAACACCAAGATGCAATAAATATTTAAGAACATCTAACTTGGATAATAGTACAGAGCTACATGATAAAAACTAATCCAGAGATTTTTTCAAGAATAACTTTCTCCAATATGCATTCATTAGAACCGATATCGAAAAGTTAGCCCTCCTCACTAAGCCTCTTCAGCTGAATAGCTGTAGATAGTAAGAGATTATAAAAAGGTCCAATAGTAGAAATATAAGTTCAACATGAATAGTAGGAATTTCACTTATGTCTTGCAAATAGCAGATCCCAAGAACGGAGTCAGGACAGAGGAGTACGGTTGCAACTAGTGTGGCAATATAAGCCCAAGCCCATTTACCCACCCAAGCCCGCCCACAACGTATACCATCCAACCCGGTCATTTAACAATTGGGCTTAAATGGTCATTATGCACCCATTTAGTTTCGGGTTCAATTGGGTGGTCTTTGGGCGCCCATTACTATCAAAGGCTAAAACTTTTCTCTCTCGCTTTCCGCAATCAAAATCGACGAATTTATAGGTACACAATGAAGGAGAGGTGAAAGTGAGGCAGAAGGAGAAACATGCAAGTCCAGGGCTATCCTTCACGTTCTGGGTCTTCATTGGCAAAAACTAAACTTTCTTCATAACCTTCCCTGTTCATACTGCTGCATGCGTGTGCGTGTTGTTGTATGTGTTAGAGAGCGAATGTGGTGTGTGTGTAAGCATCTGTGTGTGTGTGTGTGTGTTTGTGTGCATTTTTTGTACGTGGGTGTGTGTGATTGTGGGTCTGCATCCATGCATGTCAGTGTGCGTATGGGTTTGTGTGCTTGTGTGGGTTTTTATTTTGTGTGAGCGTCTGTGTGTGTGTGCGCATTTGTGCGTGTGGGTCCGTGTGATTGTGCGTCTGCATGCATGCATGTCTTGAGTTGTGCGTCTGGGTTTTGTGCTTGTGTGGGTTTTTCATTTTTCAAATTTCAACTGTTGAGAGTGAGATTGGAAAATAAAGATTTTGAAAATGATTTTCACTATTCGATTGTTGGCTTTCAGATTAGCATGTAAGATTTAGTGACACATCTATGTTGGGGTTGGCTCAAGAAATTGAGCCCCTCCCACCTGAATAATTTAAAGCAAATTATAAATATGCAAGCGTGCGTGTTTGTGTGAGAGAAAGCGTGTATGTATTCAAGGAAGCGAGTGCCTGTTTATTACTGTGTGCATGTTTATCTGGCCTAGATGAGTTAACTGGTTTAGATAACCCTTATGCCCATGTGTGACTTAAGAAATTCTTTGAAAGGAGCTAAGCTGAGCTATAAGGCTTTTATGCTCGGGCTCTGCTTTCCTGTAGCCACCGTGGATCCTCTGAAGAAGGAAGAAAAAACCTACGTATCCTTTCACCTGTTCCTTGATCACCTTTTCTCGTTTCGCAAAACTTCAAGAACTTTGCTCATACAAAGAAAGAGGCTGATTATCATCCGTGCTGGCAGCTCAGGTGATGAGAATTACCTTTTTTAAGAAAGACTGCATCTGATTTTCAATTCAAAAAGGAAGATTTTCACAGGGAAGAGATGTTGGAAGGATCTGGGCTTGCTCGATAGGATGCGTAGGGCCCTTTTAGGAGAAGGTTTCTATCCCATATCGTGAGATTCATGATAGAAGGTAGGATTTACTTGGTCGCTCTAGATCTTCTTCCCGAAGACCACGAACCAACCTGAGCAAGAACAGTTGTTTGCTCCTCAGTCAGCCGCTACCCAATATGAGAAGACGGCTTTTGGAGGCAAAGTACACTCGCCTTTCCTTCTCAACAAGGCTCTCTCTGTCAAGTGATTTTGAGAGGACGTCACTGAGGTAAAGGAATTAAGAAATTGATGAAGTGCATTTTTTTTGGGGCCTGGTCATCAAGGAGTCGAACCCTTACAGGACCAAAACTCCCGAATTGCCACCATAGCTTGAAGGATAGTCGTATCCTTCCGTAGCCAACAAAGGCTTAGTTAATTGAGCTCAGTTTATGAAGGTCAGAATGTCCTTACGGAAAAGGTAATGTCAGGAGAGAGTTCATTAGTCCAATATGGTACTGCATAACTACACATTAGAGACACATAAAAGCTGAGCCTTCTTTTACAATGACAGAATTTAAGAATGTCAGCAGTATTCATCAATCATTTACAAGAGAGAAACATTTTCGCAGCAAAAAAGAGGCCAACATATTACAAACAGAGGTTCACAAACCTTTCTTTAGCTGCCGCTTGGGTTTATCAGAAGAGTCGGAAGGCTCTGGCTTTGGCGATTCAGAGGAACTTTCAGGCTCTCCTGAGACACACTGCCAAAAAAGCACCGTCAGAATATGGGAAAATATTAACAGGCATGCTTCACTATTGGCAGATGTTCCATTTTTTATTCTAGTGAATGCATGGTGAACCCATCAAGATGTATGCAAAGACAGCCCAAAAGAGGAATGCAATCAGTGGCCAACAAATTACAAGTCATCGTTATACTCAACTAAAAAACCTCATTTTAAATCCTGCAGAAGCGACTTTTGACCTTGTGAATTCCTCCTTCCAAAAACTAAACGCAAATTTAAGAATAGTCAAACTTGGCATACGAGAGTTACCATCTACGTATATATAATATGGGAAAGCCTTGAAGAGGCTTCGTTATCATGTGGCTTATTCTAGTACCCTAAGCTAGACTATAGTGGAACGGAACTGGGAACTGCACAAAGGACCACTATGATTCTCGTGTTCCTTTTATAGTGTGTGTGTGTGTGTGTGGTTTAGCATATAAGGTATGGCTTGGTAATGTTCTTCTTTGCCTGGTTTCGGTATTTCCCCTTTTTGGGGAAGAAGAACAGAAACACCAAAAAATCGTATCTTGCAGCTTCCATTTGTTTTCGAGAACCGTTCCCATTTCACGCCAAAGATGGTAACCAAAAAAGGTGTTTCCGTTCTCACATATAACATCTTCTCCACCATCTTCCACCACAACAATCACCATCATCATGCCGGTGGATGAAGATGATGAATCTCCCATGGCAGATGAATTATGGTGGAGGTGATGACGATGGGAGGTGGAAGATGGTGATGGCTGTGGTGGAAGATGGCCGGTGGATGACGGTGATGGCGAAGGTGTAGAAGGCATTAGTAAGCAACGTACTTCAAAACATTTCTTCAAGAAACCAGACTGGAAATTGGTTTTAATTCTTTTAAGGGGAAAAAATGTGTTGGGGACCTTCAACCCAAAAACCTGCCAAGCCCCTTAGCTCTTCTTTCAACCTAAAGAGACAACTACTCGCTTACAATCTCACCGGACCAAACAATGAAAGCACACGCCCCATTGTACTTCTGGTCCCTCTCCATCACTAGCTTGAACTACCTGATCATTCCATTCCAGTATATTGGTAAGTACAAATGGAACCCACAACATCCTCTTAGAAGCTAACCAAAGTCACCTCCCAAGCTCCGAGATTGCATCATTTTAAATCACAGACAAATCTCCAGCATTACCCCTCTCAAAATGATGAATCAGACCAATCATTCCTAGCCAGCACATTAGACCAAGACTACAAAGAGCAAAGAACCATCCCAAATGGGCAATTACTTATCCACAATAAGTCCTTCGAAATCCCCGTATACCTGAGAGGAACAAGACATTAAGTCAGCCATCAGATGAGAAATCCGCTTTGAGGACGTCAATACAGTCAACAGTAACCTCCCAAAATAGAAGACCATGACGAAAATTTCCGGTTAGTTTAACCAAATTCCGATTTCCAAACAAGGCAAAACAGAAACAAGTGCACTCATGCTGGGTAGGCTTACCTTCCCAAGCTTAAAAGCTAGAAAAGGAGGCAGTAATTTTAGAATTTAAATGGTATCCAAGCATTTTCTGGTCTGACCCCTTCCCTCCACTGTCCGCAACTTTTTCATTATCAAACTAGCTTACAATTCTGATTGGGGGAACAATAATTTTCTCTCTTGGAGAAATTGTCTTATTACGGTTCTTCTTTCTTTACCTTTCTTCTTTCTTTTACCTTTACCTTCTTTGTGTTTATTCTCTCTCTTCCTATCTTCATTTGTTTTGGGGTGGTGGGGAGGGCTTACTTCTAATTTAACTAGCTTAAGTTTTATCCTCCATGTTACTACAGCTTGGTACCCCAGCAATATTTAACCTACTTTTGAGCAAACTATTATGCAGGAAGAGGACATGAGAATGTCAGCAAATCCCCGACATAAGATTACTCTCTTTTCCAGCTTTCCATTCCCTCCTTTACCTTAAGAACCTATCATCGGAATCCAATTGCAGTTCAACTTATATTATATGGACCCTTCACTTTGGGGTGAAGGGGAGGTGTCGACACGACTCGACGCCGACACGGGTACGGGATCGTCATGTGCCGGACGGATACGCCACGTCGAGATTCCGGCCACGGTAAGGATCGAAGAAAGAAGAAGCTGTGAAGGTTTGTAAGAAAGAGAAGAAGAAGATCTCTAATGCTTTGAAAAGAGAGAAGAGAGGAAGATATGACCATCGACCTCCGAGAAAGAAGAGAAGAAGAGGAAGAAGAAGAAAGAGAGAGAGAGAGTACCTTCTGCTCGTGGGTCTCTTCTCTGCTTTTTGACAGCACAACCTTGCTTTTTGACAGCCTTGCTTTTGCCCTTCTTTTTCCTTTTCTTTTTTTTTCCCCCAACTTTTTGGCATTGACTTATAAGAAAGATACAAAAAATATCTAAATCACCAAAAATGAAAGAACCTATTTATTCTGGACAATGATGATATATAATTTATGTAAATTTATATATACCGTAAATAAAAAATATTTAACACTCAATCTCATTTAAAGTATTTTATGTATCTTAAAATTTTTAGCCGTGTCCCCGTACCCATGTCCAACTTTTGGACGGTGTCCACGTCTATGTTACACGGGTACGGGGACACGGCTAAAAATTTTAAGATACATAAAATACTTTAAATGAGATTGAGTGTTAATATTTTTTATTTACGGATATATATAAATTTCACATAAATTATATATCATTATTGTCCAGAATAAATAGGTTCTTTCATTTTTGGTGATTTAGATTTTTTTGTACCTTTCCTATAAGTCAATGCCAAAAAGTTGGGGAAAAAAAAAGAAAAAAAAAGGGCAAAAGCAAGGCTGTGCCGTCAAAAAGCAGAGAGGAGACCCACGAGCAGAAGGTACTCTCTCTCTCCTTCTTCTTCCTCCTCTTCTTCTTTTCTCCCTCTTCTTCTCTTCTTTCTCGGAGGTCGATGGTCATATCTTCCTCTCTTCTCTCTTTTCAAAGCATCAGAGATCTTCTTCCTCTATCTCTTACAAACCTTCACAGCTTCTTCTTTCTTCAATCCTTACCGTGGCCGGAATGTCGACGTAGCATATCCGTCCAGAACATGACGGATCCGACACGGATCCCGTACCCGTGTCGGCGTCGAGTCGTGTCGACACCGCCCCTTCACCCCAAAGTGAAGGGTCCATGTAACATAGGTCCACGTATCCTAGAATTTCGAAAATAGGTGAGTCCGACACTCGGACACGTATCCGATCCGGACACCGACACCGAGTCCATGTAACATAGAGTTCAACTTCTTTCCCATGTTCATATTCACCTTGACATAGGGAAGCACTACATAATTCAATTGTCATTCCTTGTCAACCAAAAGCATGTTATTTGTACGTGTCTAGCAACCAAGTCCTTCCCTACTTCAACCATGTGATTATCAATCTACCAGCACCTCTTCTTGTCCCCATCAATTATCCATTGCAACACATGCAGTCCATAAAGCTCTAACTTCGCAAGCATCCTCTTTCCTTCCTTGCAAGTAGCCCGCAAACTAACAGAATCAACCCACTATCCCATTATGAGAAAATCTAGTCTAGTAGTAATAAACATGCTAAGCCACATTTAGAGGATGCCATGGAGTTGGTCCAGCCATACCTCCTGCTATACAAATTATTACTAATAAAAAACTTCCAACACCTGAGTTCACATCAATGTACACTCAAGGAACCTATCCAAGAAGTCAAAAACGCTTCATTGGTGTCAACCCCCTTAGGCCAGCAAAGGGGCTTTGCTCAAGGACACCTCCACTCTCTAACCAAAGGCACCAAAACAAACATAAGAGAATCAATCCCCTTCCCCTTTTTCTTTGCTTCTTAAACAAAGAACAAACTCACAAAAACGTCCACCAGTGCTCGAGGCATAACTCAACGCATAATTAACAATTAACAAAAAGTCCTGCAACTCCTAGGGCACCAAGAAATAAAAAAGCAAGTGGTCAACTGACTCACTTCTTTTACGCATCAAACACCAACATAAATCTTCTGATGCTTGAGCTTGTCCTAGTTTATACGGCTTTCTTTGTCGGCACACGTATGGGAGCAAAAGTCTAGAGATAGAAGACCATAGAATGCCTCAACATGTCCAGTAATACGCAAAAGATGATAGGAGTTTTCCTCAGATAATAGGACTTTACCAAGAAAAGACCTATAGAATAACCCTGCCAAAGCACGCTTCCCCACAAAATGCACAGCAAGGATTGAATAACCTTTAGGGAAAACTACCAATAATACCTTCAAAATAATTCTGCAATCCACAAAAAATAAAAATAAACGAAAAAATATGTTATGTAAAAAGCTCCAAATTTGAATTCAATACCAAAAAATCCAACCTCCAAATCTTCCTCCGAAAAAGTAAAGAGAGAAACGTTTTTGGACCAAAACATCCTTGAACAGAAGTAACTAAATGATGTAACAAATTTGCAGGCCACCTTCCATGGCATGAGAGTATGAGAGGCAACTTCTTGTTTGAGGATTCGATATCTAGACTTTGCAATTCCACCATGGTTTATTTGATTTATGACTCAATTAGTTGAAATACAGCAAAGAAAAGATTGAATAAAAAAAATGGGTCTTGCAGTTAATCAACCTATCTTCACCTGCCTACATGGACCGGCGTAGAATGGATTTACCTCCTTAGATTGCTAGAATTGATCAATGACGCTTAACCCATCACCCACCTATAAATATCCAATCACTGTGAAGGTTGATTGAAACCAATCTCTCTCCAACTCTGGTGAGTGTATCTCAACACTTCGCAAGGAAAGGCTTTTTTCATTTGCAAAACAGGCAAAAGAAAGGAAAAAAATGAAATCTAAATTCACGTCGTTGAACAATATAATAAAAATTACAAAGACAGCCAAAGTGAACGTCTTTCTTGTCCTATATAACGGTCATTTTGTCCAAACGTGTACCTTTTCTATGGTGTTAAAAAGAATATCCACCATTCGACTTCTACATTCTAAAGTTCACTTGGGTTCTTTGGATATGCAGAAGCTTACGTGGATTGCTTTGTTTGAAGTATTGTTTAAAGGGACTTTTTGGTACTTTCTCCGAAAACTTATTGAAAACTATATCTATCTAAAGAAAGAAAACTCTGTAGCTGACCCAACCTCCCAATCATGATACAGACCTTCTAAAATCGGGTTCCACTGGAACATGTTAAAGATGCAAATTCGCAACTAACTATCCTAGCTTATTTCCAGTACCTTAAAGTGAGTGCGTAATGCAAACTGACTTCATCCCAGACTCACAGCCACCCACAGTCTCCACACCAGGGCCCGAGTAACAATCTAAGACAAAGGAAATGAAGAATTGGCAATACTGTAGAAAGAAGAAGAGATGGACTACAGTTTCAACCTGCATATAAGGCAGCAACTTCAGGCATGGCCAGCTCTGATACTTAGGGACAGGGTGGTGTCACCTTGCAGGGTTATCTTACCCTAATTCTACCATAGGCGAGGCTGAGAGATTCCTTATAGACTTACCAGATGAATAAGAATATTACAAGCAGGTTATCGGCTCTGCAAGTACTTTTCATGTTTCTAACAACATTGCCTTTTGTTGATGGTTGATAACAAGGAATATTACTACATTTCAATTCTTCTCCACGGGCACAGGGTAAGTATAGTTCTACGCTGCTCCAAACTAACTTGAGAGTTAAAACATCCCCTTATCTTTTGCTCTATTGGTACCACATAGCTTTTCTCATAAAAGTCTGCGGTAATTTAATTTGGTTTGAATGTTGTGACCCTCAAAAACAGATAGACCCTCTAACTCTGACAGTCTCAACTCTGACCAGCAAATAGTGCAGTATGCCACCTCTGGCTCCAAAACTAATAGCAGAACTGGTCTGAGCTCCAACGGCAAGGACTCTCACTGTGTCAGGCTCCAAATTGAAAATCGTAGAAGACGTCTATGCTTCATTTCTATTTTGTCTTCTTAAAGCCATAGATCCGCAATTTTTCACCTCTTTAATGACAAAATCAAGAAAAATGCAGTTAACCAGTTACACGCCTTAGATTATCTACCAAACCTATTTAAGTTGTCTTTTGCTTTAACCATATTCTATTTTACTCCTTCTCTACAAGGATTTTATTACGTAAATATAATCGGTGTATGAAAGCTCCGATCCAACAATACCTTCTCAAAGTCTTCTAGGTTGAAGGGTACAAGCTTCTTCAGGGCTTCAGCAGACGCCCGCACGTCAACCTCATCATCATCACTACGCTCTGATCTTGCCTCACTACTGCTCGACTCTTCCTCGTTACTTGCATCATTCTCATCCTCAGCTTCTGACTCTGAAGACTCTTCACCAGATTCGGCATTTTCATCATCTGATTCACTTTCAGATGAGCAATCATCGCCACAGTCCTGCAACATTTTTACAGCATCTATATATCAAGCTTTGGGTATTAGAAAAAAAAGGACAACATTGGAAGCTATGTATTTTAAAGTTAAATAAGCTTACGTAAGGAGCCAGAATGCTGCTGTCAAGCACCAATAAGGGAACTTGTAAATCATGTGCAAGTGCTCTAACCAACCGTTCTCGATAAAGTTCCGTCCCTGCCAATCGTCAGTGAGTTATCTTCAATTGTCAGCATAGTTGATCCAAACTACAGTCAACCTCAATTTCATAATGATTGCTCAAAGCCAACCTGGAATGCTCTGTAGCAGTATTCTCCCACTTGAAGAGGCCAAACGAGAACCATAAGCAGCAGTGACCTTCTGATGCTTTAAATGGGAGGCAGCGCATTCCTTTAAAAGGTTTTTGGTGTGCTCGCTGTAAAATTAACTCGAGTCGCTTAGAATTCAGCAGTTTGGTGGCAGAATAAATGACATGAATATAAGAGCCGCTACTTACTGAATGTAGTAGGGGAAAGTTCCCCATGACACTGTTATTTTTTCCCATGGAACAACCCTCCGCAAGAACTCATTTTTGAATCTTTCTCGTTTAGTTAGGAAAGGTGACTCCTTCTTTTTACTCTCGATAGTCATCTTCTCGTTAATGAGCCATTCCCTTTGGTCTTGCTCACCGAGCCGAGCATGTGCATCGTAACGACCCGCATCTTCCTTAACCTCTCCTCCTTTGACCTTCTCCTTGTCAATGTTAGACCCATCTTTCATAGGAACACTTTTATCTTCACTTGCATTCCTTCCACCACCATCAGAGCTATAAAATCGTAAACGACTACTCTTCCAACTCGCACTGAACCTCCCTTCAAGTCCAGTATTACCAGAGGCAATAAACCTTGACGACAAAGTATCAGAGAGATATCTTCTGATGACACTACCTTGAGAAGGACTATATCCTACTATTGTTGTAGGGCCGGAAAATATACGGCAAGTCCCATCTTGGTAATATCTGTGCGGTCGAGATACGAGGTCGAACTTTTTACTTCTACTGCTCAATCTCCCTACATACATCGCAACTTCTTATATTGGGACCAGGTACCACAATTAATTGGCCAACTGCAGAATCCACGATCACCACCAAGCAGGAAAGGCATTTGAACACGACAACAAAATTAGCAAATGGTGAAAATAAGACAGTGCTGAATTGAAGCATTAAATAATCGAAAGCAACTTTTTGCAATGAAAGTTGGTAAAAGAGAGATGCAGTTCGCATTACTGAACTCCAATTCGTAGGTTGACTTTTTCTATAAGTAACCAAACAAAGCAAAGCCAAAACAACCTCAAGTTAGCAAGTATGCATATAATAAAAAGAAAACACCTTTATATTCACAGAGCAAATCGCCGCAAAACAAAACTTTAAAAAGAATCACCGCATTACTGTAAGTGTGGATTGTAATCGGTTTGTAAATGTCGAGTGGAAGGATTAAAGAGTAGCGTACTAAACTGTTCAAAGCAATACTGAAGGTAGCAAATGCTTAACATAGCATCATTTAAGGAACAGAAAGGGAGAATAATGGGCAAAAATAATGGAAAAAGCTTCTGGTGGAATCCTTTGATTCAACTCGCCTATAAAATCGCTAAGGAAATTATTATTACATATACAGAATAATAGCAAGCACAAAGGAGATAACTTTTTCATATAGGGAAAGAAAAGGGCACACCTTGTTGCTGATTATGGTGTCAAAATCTGAATTCTGTAACATACACTCTCCCTCCTCACAGTCTCAGATAGAGTCTCTGTGTGTGTGTGCCTGTGTTGCGGGGAGGCCCGTACAGGGAGGGAGGCGAAATAAGGTGCGTGAGTGCGTGACGACCGGTTAGGGAGTGAGAGAGATCTGTGGGTTCCTTCGAGTCTCGTGGAAGCAGGAGCGAGGAATGAGAAAACTAGTGTAGCCTGTAAGGCCTAAACCCCGTGGGAAGCGGATTAGCCCAGGCCAAGAGAGCCACTTTGAGCAGGACCGGATGGTCTTCTGAGCCCATCTCTCTTGGCTCGGTCACGCAGTGTTCCCACCTTTTTTTACTTTGGAACCGTTCGCTCAAGATATTCTTGCACACGTAGGTGAGACAACAAGCTTGCATTCAGCTCCCACAAGTGTTGCCAACTGACATGCCAATGCCTGCAACAGTTCTCAGATGCTAGACGCATGGTTCTTTCTCCCAGAAATCACTATCAAACGCTAGATGCATGGTTCACGAGCCCAAATTTATCAGAAGTACTTCAACTTCTTTAACACCAAGTAAGTATTTGTGTCTAGATGAATGGTTCATCAGCCCAAGACCACTTGGAGTTCTTCAACTTCTTTAACACCAAGTATTTGTCTATATCTTTATCTATTTATTCGTTTATATTTATCTATATTTGTACTATCTATACAAGTCGGAGTTAATATAAAGCATTCGTCAAACTTAGCACCCCTGAGTACTCACAAAATGACCTACGACTCCCATTTATTATTTGTACATAAACATAATGATTCTACCCTTATAGTATGTGTTGGATTTGATCGGTCCAATCCAATTAAGTGGTCTAACGGGTCATACTAATGTTGACTTATTATTTGACTTGAACATTAATTAATTAAATTAGGCTAAATAACATTATGGGCTTATTTGATTTAGCATCCAATACACTAATGATTTATTGTGTATAAAAGGCTTATAGACCCTAATCTCTTAACTTTGATGGACGGTTGAGATTTGGCAGGCTTTAGGGTTGATCCTACTACTCTCTCTATATAAATATCTTTTCTTCTTGGAGGTTAGGGTATTATTATGTTTTGGCCACTCTTTGCCTCTTAGACTAAAGAAAAAAATACACCACTATATTCCATCATCAAGAATAGAGAAGAGTAGTGAAAATCAATACCAAAGGGTACGTGTTCGCTTCCGCATCTTGACGTTCTTTCATCATCGGAATAAAACTCTTGGTAATCTATGACTTCCTTCGATTCCGGTGAGTTCGTAACCTTATCGTTCTTATGTTTATGTTATTATAAGATTCTAATGATCTTGATTATGGGGTCAAGATGAATGATATAAATTCTAACATGTGGTATCAGAGCCACGTTAATCAATTGCATGAACATAAAACTTTTCTTTTAAGATTCTTGGAATATTTGATGAATTATGTTTAATGTTAACGTAAGAATAAAAATAAAAAAAAAGGGGTCTGCTGCGCCAAAGGTTGTGGTTGCCCAAAAGCTTAGGTTATGAATTTGGGCTACAGCATTTGGCCCAGCCGAAAGGCATGTTTGTGTTATATTTTGGCCCAGCAAAAGGGTCATATAGATCATTAAATTATGAACTTGGGCCTGTTACAATGGCCCAGATTATATAGGTTAGATATATATATATTTTTTGGGCTAAAAATGTCGGCCTGAGCATATAGTTTCTAACTGTCCAATTGAATTTGGGCCTGTTGCCGTTGGCCCGAGTGGCCTGATGGTATCTGTGTTGAATAGGCCTGCTGTCTACCGTGAGATTGGGCCCAAAAGGCCTGACTTAAGCCTGTTTGGGCTATGAATAGGCTAGAGAATTGGGCCTGTTTGGCTAGTTGGTATAGCCTGTTGAGGCCTCCGAGGTAGACTGTTTTGGCCACTTAAAAGTGGGCTTATAGCTATTGAATTGGGCTTGTTTGGTCATTTTAAAATGAGTTTTCAAAAGGGCTTATGTATTTTAATTATGCCTATTAAAATTGTTTACTTGATACGTTATTATTGATAACGTGTGTATTTTAATATTGGCTTATATTTTGGGATACTAATGAATAAAATATGCCAATATTATTATAATTTCAAGAATTAGTCTGAAATTACGAGATCATGCCAAAACTTTATGCTTTGTTTGGCATGTCTAGACTATGATAATGAACTTGAAATAATTAGTGGTTCTTACTTATTTTGGCAATAAGCGGCCCAACGGAAGTTTATTGTCTTTTATAAGTTGAGATAATGATAAACCACATCACGTTACGCTTATTAATTAAAATATTAATCGGCCCAACGGAAGATTATATTTTAATTTTTAAGCGGAAAGAAAGGAAATAATAAGTTGCATGGGTCAAATTATTTTCTGCCCAACGGTGATATAATTTGTACTCATGTTGCTTTTAATGATTTCCAAAATTAATAAGGATGGAAAAACACTTTTATGTTAATAACCGGCCCAACGGAAGGTTATAAGTGATATGTTAATTTTTCCTTTAGAATAGGTTTTGTGTATTTACCTTTTCCATATAAATAAATTGTTTATCCCTCAATTTATTTTATTATGTTAAATGATGAACTAACTATTTTCATCATGTGGATTTTCGGTACTAACGTGCATGATTATTGTTATTATTTAGCGTATAGTCCTGCTGCAATTACTGGCTATCTTTCCTCTATTGAATCATTGAGCGGCACCAATTTTAAAAAAATGGAAAGAGCAGATTAGCATAATCCTTGGAGTTATGGATTTGAATTATGCTTTACGGGTTGACGCCTACTGCCCTTACGGCTGAAAGCTCTACTGAGCAAAAGGCAGCTTATGAAAAGTGGGAGCGTTCCAACCGCATATCCCTGATGATTATGAAAGGCTCCATTACGACTGCTATTCGAAGAGCCATTCCTGACTCGGATAATGCTAAGTTGTACCTTGCTCATATTGAAGAACAGTTTCAGGGTTCTTCCAAGGCACATGCTACTACTCTCATCACTAAAATGGTTATGCTCAAGTATAGTGGATCCAACGGTGTTCGTGAGCATATTTTACGGATGAATGATATGGCTTCTCAACTAAAAGGTTTGGACATGGAAATCTCTGAAGGTTTTCTCGTGCACTTTATTATGACTTCCCTTCCTGCGCAATTTGGTCCTTTTAAGATCAAATATAACACGCAGAAAGAAAAGTGGAAGATGAGCGAGTTGATTTTCATGTGTGTCCAAGAAGAAGAGAGGCTAAAGTCTGAACAACCTGATAGTGCTCACGTTGCCATTACTGGTCTATCTAAAGGAAAAGGAAAAGGAAAGAAATTTGGCAAAGGTAATGTGCAAGGGAACAAGAGTGTTTCTGTAACCAAGACTGACAAGGCAAGCTCTTCTGGTACCAAGGGTTCTTCTGGTCCCAGGTGTCACTTTTGTAAGGATAAAGGACATATGAGGAAAGAATGTCATAAATTCAGAGAATGGTTGGAAAAGAAAGGTAATTTATCTATTTGCGTTTGTTATGAGTCTTATACAATTGATGCTCCTTTAAATACATGGTGGGTTGACACGGGTGCAACTGTGCACATAACTAATTCATTGCAGGGATTCCTTTCCGTGAAGAAGTTAAACAAAGGGGACCGTAATGTTCTAGTAGAAAATGGAGAGAAAGCTCAAGTTGAAGCTGTAGGAACTCTCCGTTTAGTTTTGGAGAGTGGCTTCAATTTGGATTTAGTTGATACTGTTTATGTTCCCAGTATGACTAGAAATCTTATTTCTGTTTCTAGACTTGACGCTTATGGATATTCGTTTAAGTTTGAGAATAAAGGCTTCTCTCTTTTCCTTTACTCTAGAGTTATTGGTTCTGATTTGTTGGAGGGAAACCTCTACAAATTACTTTTGAATGCTTCTTTTACTGAATCCTTGAAAACAATGAATGTGAGTGATGTAGTTGCTAAAACTTGTGGTAAGAGAAAAAAAGAGAATGAAAATTCTGCTAAATTGTGGCATGAACGTCTTGGTCACATATCACGAGGCAGAATGGAACGCCTCGTTGAAGATGGAATTCTTCATTCTTTAGATTTCTCAGATTTTGACACATGTATTGAATGTATTAAAGGAAAATTTGTAAAAGGCAATAAACGTGGTGCCACTCGAAGTACGGGACTTTTAAAGCTTATCCACACTGACATTTGTGGACCTTTCCCTACACCGGGTATTGGTGATCATAGATACTTTATCACCTTTATTGATGACTATTCTCGTTATGGATATGTTTACCTCATTCATGAAAAATCTGACTCACTTGCCATGTTTAAGACTTACAAAGCCGAAGTTGAAAATCAACTCGACCTAAAGATTAAAGTTGTAAGATCTGACAGAAGCGGAGAATATTATGGAAAATTCTCTGAAACGGGTCGTAACCCTAGTCCTTTTGCCCTATATTTGGAAGAATGTGGCATCGTTGCTCAGTATACAATGCCAGGTACACCCCAGCAGAATGGTGTAGCTGAACGGCGAAATCGTACCCTCGTGGATATGGTACGAAGTATGATATGTCAAAGCACTCTACCAGAGTTTTTGTGGGTTGAAGCACTTAAAACAGCTGTGCATATTCTTAACAGGGTTCCCAGTAAGTCTGTGCCTAAAACACCTTTTGAATTGTGGGCACAGAGGAAACCAAGTTTAGAATATTTTCATGTGTGGGGCTGTTTAGCTGAAGCAAAAGTCTACAATCCGCATACTAAGAAACTCGATCCCAAGACCATAAGTTGTCATTTTATAGGTTACCCTGAAAGGTCTAAGGGTTTCAGATTTTACTGTCCATCACATACCACTAGAATTGTTGAAACTAGGCATTCAGTATTTTTTAAGATGCTGAATATAGTGGGAGTTGTACACCAAGAATAATAAACCTTGAGGAAATTCAGGATCATGTTTCTATTCCTGTTATCCAAAAGGTTGGTGTGCCATTACCTCATAGAGAAAATAATGATACACCCGAGGTAGTACCTAATGATGTGCCCCCTATTATGGATCCTGCTCCAATTCCTGCTAATGAGCACCCTCTTCGAAGGTCAGGAAGAGAGAGATGGACAGCCATCTCTGATGACTATATTGTGTACCTACATGAGGCTGACTATAATCTAGGCATATGAAATGATCCCACATCCTTTAAAGAAGCTATTATGAGTGATCACTCAACTCAATGGCTTAAGGCCATGAAAGATGAGTTAGAGTCAATGAAAATAAATGAAGTTTGGGACCTTGTTGACTTGCCTGAAGGAGCCAAAGTTGTAGGCTGTAAATGGGTCTACAAAACTAAGCTAGATCCTAAAGGTAATGTCGAAAGATACAAGGCTAGACTCGTCGCTAAAGGTTTCACTCAAAAGGAAGGGATAGATTATAATGAAACATTTTCTCCTGTGTCGAAAAAAGATTCCTTTCGAATAGTCATGGCTTTAGTGGCTCATTATGATTTAGAGCTACATCAAATGGATGTAAAGACTGCATTTCTTAATGGTGACTTGCATGAAAATGTCTATATGACTCAACTAGAAGGGTTTACGGTTAAAGGCAAGGAACATATGAAATGTCTGTTGAAGAAATCCATATACGGATTAAAGCAAGCCTCTAGACAATGATATCTTAAGTTTCATGATGTGATTAGTAAAGTTGGCTTTAAAGAAAATGCAATAGACCAATGTATATACCTAAAGATCAGTGGGAGTAAGTTTATCATTCTAGTTTTGTATGTAGATGATATCTTACTTGCTAGTAGTGATATGCATATGTTGCATGAGACAAAAAACTTTCTGTCTAAGAATTTTGATATGAAAGATCTTGGAGAGGCCTCTTATGTTATAGGCATTGAGATTCACCGAGATAGGTCTCGTGGGATATTGGGATTGTCCCAAAGAGCCTATATTGAGAAGGTTCTGAAAAGGTTCAATATGCATAACTGTGCTCCCACTGTTGCCCCTGTTGTTAAGGGTGACAAATTTAGTTTGCTACAATGCCCTAGGAACCAACTGGAGCGTATTCCCTATGCATTTGCAGTAGGGAGTCTTATGTATGCTCAAGTCTGTACTCGCCCAGATATAGCATATGTTGTTGGCATGCTTGGACGTTACCAAATAAACCCAGGAATGGGTCATTGGAAAGCAGCCAAGAAAGTCATGCGCTACTTACAGGGTACCAAGGATTTCATGCTTACTTATAGGAAGTCAGATAACCTTGGGGTTATTGGTTATTCTGATTCCGATTATGCAGGGTGTGTATATACCCTGAAATCCACATCAGGTTATGTCTTCATGCTCGCAGAAGGGGCTGTTTCATGGAAGAGTGTTAAGTAGTCATTAGTGGCTTCTCACACCATGGAGGCAGAGTTTGTGGCATGTTTTAAGGCTTCGTCTCATGGTGTATGGTTAAAGAACTTCATTACGGGACTTAAAGTGGTTGACACCATTTCGAGACCACTGAAGATATTCTGTGACAATCAGGCTGCTGTTTTCTTTTCCAAGAACAACAAATCAAGTGGTGGAACGAAGCATATTGAGATTAAGTATCTTGTTGTGAGGGAAAGAATTCAGAATCGAATAGTGTCTATTCAACATATCAGTACGATCGCTATGTTGGCGGATTCCATGACGAAAGGCTTACCACCCACTCTCTTTCGAGAACATGTTGCTAGCATGGGTTTGGTTGATAGCTTTTCCTTTTTTTAATGATGGGATTTTGATTTGAGACATTTATTTTTGTGATCACCTATGTTTTGGATTCTGGATATTATGATTATGGTTTGTTACTTCTCGTTAAAAGTGCACATTTGAGGTATTCTGAAACAAACACTCATGTAAGGATCACATGAACTCGTTCATATTGTTATTTATTATGGAACGATGCAGTTCATGTCTATTAAGCTGTTGACTGTCATATTTGGCAAAAGTTCTGAGATTGTAACCGGAGAACGGTGTTGTGGCGTTGAGAGGCACATATACTATCTTCGATTCATTTTAGTATTTTTGTTAAATTTGGCCTAACTTACGGGATGTTTTGTTCAATTTTGTTATGTCAAAACTTAAGACATTGACATTAGTATAACCCTTGGCCAAGTGGGAGAATGTTGGATTTGATCGGTCCAATCCAATTAAATGGCCTAACGGGTCATACTAATGTTGACTTATTAGTTGACTTATTATTTGACTTGGACATTAATTAATTAAATTAGGCTAAATAACATTATGGACCTATTTGATTTAGCATCCAATACACTAATGATTTATTGTGTATAAAAGGCTTATAGACCCTAATCTCTTAACTTTGATGGACGGTTGAGATTTGGCAGGCTTTAGGGTTGATCCCACTACTCTCTCTATATAAATATCTTTTCTTCTTGGAGGCTAGGGTATTATTATGATTTGGCCACTCTTTGCCTCTCAGACTAAAGAAAAAAATACACCACTCTATTCCATCATCAAGAATAGAGAAAAGTAGTGAAGATCAATACTAAAGGGTACGTGTTCGCTTCCGCATCTTGGCGTTATTTCATCATCGGAATAAAACTCTTGGTAATCTATGGCTTCCTTCGATTCCGGTGAGTTCGTAACCTTATCGTTCTTATGTTTATGTTATTGTAAGATTCTAATGATCTTGATTATGGGGTCAAGATGAATGATATAAATTCTAACAGTATGTCTATTGATAATATAAAGTCAATGAATGGTTTTACATTAGCGAAGCTTTTAAAGATTCTGCAACTCTCTAATCTCTTTAATTTTTCAAAGTTTAGCTTCTTTTGACTTTCTCTATCCACGAATTTTTTTGCCTTATTTTGTCATTACACCTCTAATTCCTCTACAAGCTGTATTTTCTTTTCAAGCGGATAGAGATTTGAGCCTATAGTGTCCATAGGTGTCGCATATACGTGTTGAAAAATCTAGGCTTTGACTTGTATTTTCTACGACGACAAAAAAAAAAGCAATGATGAAGGTAACAGAAAAAGTAAGGATTTGAAAGCAATTGAGAATGTAGGTATAGATAATTGTGTATTTTTAAAGTTTTAAAGTGGTACGAAAATATCACAATAGTTGGTCCATGAGAGTCGCTGACCTAAAAACTTTATCGCCTCCGTATTTATATGCAGATACTGATAGTAGATTAAGTCTTTAAGATAAAACTCACTGTCACGACTATGTCTCTTCCATTTGCACACTCACGCGAACACAGAGTAAAGTAATCTGTAATCACATTGCCCAAGTAAGATATAATAAACACATCTATAATAATACATACCGCAAAGGTAAGATTATTGGTTATGAATAGATAGTGGCATAGAAAACATAAATTTTAAAAGTATAATTGCTTGAAAAACCTTTAAGTACCTTTTTGTGTCAGACCTTATGGTCTTATACACATGACCACTTGCAATCCATTATAATCCAAGTAAGTAAGTTAAAAAAAACTTTGTAACTTATATATGAGTTATAATTCTCCGTAACGCCAAATTGCTAGTAAAGCAATTAATTTGCTTCAAATATCAGTATGGGTTACTAAGATTCAATATTGCATTTGTAACTCATTTCACGACTTACATATAATGAGTAAATATCATGTCACCATAACTTGCAATATAATCATAAATCAATGAAGTGCATGTTGTTTTGATGAAATACTCCAACAATCACCCACTATTTTGATACACAAATGATAAGTGAAATTACTTAGAGAGCCATTGCTGGGATGTTTATAAAATTCCATAGTTCCAACAAAAGCTTAAATTATTTGAAGAGAATAAATACTCATAAGTATATAGATGACACTGAATATCATGATAAATTTTATTGATAAAAAAATTATTTTTCACAAAAATGAAGCCATAGTTCTATATCTATATCTATACCTGTATATTTCTCTTTATCTATGAATATATTTACTATCTATACAAGTCAGAGTTAGTATAAAGCATTCGTCATACTTAGCACCCGTGAGTACTTAGACAATGACCCAAGAGTCCTATTTATAATCTATGCAAATACCAATTTTTAAGTCTTTTGACTTTCTCACTCAACTAATTTTGTTGCCTTATTTAGTCATTCCACCTCTGATTCCTCTACGAGTTTTATTTTCTTTTGAAGTGGATGAAAATCTGATAGTATCTATAGGTATATCATATGAGTGCTGAAAAAACTAGGCTCTGACTTGTATTTTGTACAACAATTATATGAGCAATGGTGAAAGTAACAAAAAAAGGGTATGGAATTGGAAGTAATTGAGAATGTATGTCTAGATGAATTATGTATTTTAGAGTCATAAAAGGATATCAAGACAGCTGGTTCATGATAGTCACGACAAAGTCGCTATCCTCAAATTTTTATTGCCTCCTTATGTACAGCTTTCGATAGCAGATAAAGTCTCTAAAATAAAACTCATCGTCGCGACTATGTTTATTCCACTTACACGTCCATTTGAAGAAGATAAAGACAGAATAAACTAATTTGTGATCATGTTGCCCAAGTATATAAAGGATATAACAGACACACATATAGGAGCAAATACTGCAAAGGTAAAGTAATAGATTATGGATAGATGGTGTAAAGCAGAATAATAGCTTGAAAAACCTTTTGAGTACACTTTTGCATCACACCTTATGGTCTTATATACATGACCACTTTTAATCTACTATAATCCAAGTAAGTAAGCTAAAAAACTTTGTACCTTGTACGAGTTATATTCTCAATAATGCTAAACTAGCAGTAAAGCAAATAATTTGCTCCAGAAATCAGAATGGTTACTAAGATAGCGTTTGAAATCACTTCCAATTTTGGTTTTTTGTTTTCAAAAATGGAACGAAAACAAAAATCAAAACCAGCTTAATTTTTATTTTTTACAAAAACAAATGGGTGTTTGATTCTTTTGGGTGTTTGATTACTCAGATTTTATTTTGAGTTTTTTCTTTGGTGGTGGTTTGCAGTGACAGTGGTGGGGCGTGGTGGTGGCCCGCGATGGTGGGCGGTGGCTGTTACGGTGGGAGGGGGTGGTGGTGGTGGTCTCAATTAAAACTAAAATTCAAAACTCCTAAATTAGAGTTTTCAAAAACAACCCTATTTTAAAAACTAATTTTCAAAACTGAAGAAAAAAAATTGGGTGTCAAACGCGTTTTTTTCTCCAGTTAACTGAAAAGAAAAATCCAACCCTATAGACCCTTTAAGACTCAATATTGCATTTGTAACTCATTTCATGACTTACATACATGGAGTAAGTACCATGTCACCATAACTTGCAATGTAACCATAACTCAATGAAGTACACCTTTTTTTTTATGAAATACTCCAACAATCACCCACTATGTTGATAAAGATATATTTATCAAAATACTTAGAAAGCCATTGTTGGGATGCTTATAAGATTCCATAATTCCAACAAAAATTTAACTTATTTGATAAGAATAAATACAATTTATATACGTGAATTGAAAATCATGATAAATTGTGTTTATAATAATTTGGGTTAAATATGATTTAGTATCCCGAAAGTACCTTGAAATCTCACCGAGGGTCCAAATGTTTATTTTTTACACAAAAAGGTCTATAATTTCAAATTTGAAATAAGGATTTCCTTCCAAATTCCTATCATTCTAGGAAAAACCATAAAGGGCAAAATTGCCCAGACAGGTTTAATTTTTTTCTCTTCTCTTTTTTAAGTTTTCTCTTCTTCTTCTTCTTCTTCAAAGTTTCACCCCACCCCACCTCTTCCCACCCAGCCTGCCCTTTAACGAAGCCCCACCAACGGATGAAATACACAGAGATATCGAATCACCCAAATCAGCATCACCACTGAACCACCACTATGCCACGGAGTTGTTATACCGTTAACCGACAATCACTGTCGGCACTGTTTCGTCACATCACCACCGGCGCTGTCTCATCACATCACCGTCAGTGTCAACATCGCCAGCAGTGCCAATTCCATAACCACCGTTGCGGCACTAATATAGTCACCGTCAACAATCGGCGCAACATCATCACTGAGAACCACCTGATCAGCTGGATCTCCACCACCTGACCCACAGGCATAGACCTGTTGCCGACCTTTAGCAGGGCCACACCACCGCCACGATCGGCATCAACCACTCCTGGACCAACCACTGGTCATACACGACTAGTCAAGGCTTGTCGCCGGTGACCAGTTCCTCTGTTTTATTTTTCTTTTTCCATTTATTTATAATTGGATCTACAATCCTGATCATCCCTCATTCCTAGAAGTTACAACTTTTCCTTTCAAAGCTTTGATTAACACATTTTCCTTTGATCCGGTTTAATTGGGTGTTTAGTTTAGGATCTTTGTGGTGGTATATGATAGTGGATTCAATTGGTAATATGTGATAGTAGCATTAGGGAGAGAGACGTGGAGAGAGAAGGGATGGATGTTATGGTGGTCGTGGGGTGGGTGATGATAGAAAAATGGTATATACTTGAATCAAAGAGTGGTTATGATGGTGGCATGATCCAGTGGGGTGATGGCTTTGGAGTTGATAACCATGGCACCAGGTGTAGGGCTTGTAGAGAGAGAAAGAGAGAAAACTAATATATCAATATAAAGCGAGAGGAAAAAAACCTGAGTTGACAAAATTACCCCAGATGGTTTTGGCTAGATCGTTAGGAATTTGGAGTGAAGTCCTTACTTATTGCAAATTTAAAATTACATACCCTTTTTGTGTAAAAAAATAAATAAATTTTTGGACTTTCAGGTGAGATTTCAGAGTACTAAAGTGTATTTAACCCTAAAAAATTAGTTTTCACAAATTAAGGCCATGGTTCTAGAGCGTTAGAAACTCATTAAACTAAGGATGAAAGACAATACATAGATAAGTGGGGGTTTGTTGTGCAATAAGTTTTCATGCCTTTCGAACTTAAACCAACACTTAGTAATGACAAGTTCTATTTAAGAGAGATGTATTCCGCCACGAAATAAATTAGGTCTCTTACCAACCTTCAGCTAACACACACAAAATACAGATATGGAACTTGGTTCACGGGTTGGCAGTATTAATGGTTATGCGCTCTTATCTTGATTCTAGTGAGATCCTTTATGAAGTGGCCTATGGTTCTCAAAGTCTCGGCCTCGACCACTCTCACTTACGTAATTCCTCCAAGAGTACGTGTGATATGTAGAGCTCGAAAATATTTGCCTCAGACACATTCAAGGAAATTCCATTATGCACGTTTACCAAGTAGTACAAGCGCCACATGGATGAAGAGGAAAAACTCTCATATAAACAAAAGGGCTACTTTTATTGCAAGTCATGCTTTACGAGTCTCCCACCTACTTAACCTGACCTTCTTCATGAGATCTCCCATCACATAAGTTGGGTTACTCCTGCTGGTGGCTCCATCTGGGCTCGCCCATCTGTACTAGTTGAAAGTCCTGAGGCAAACTGTGTAACCGTTATAAAATCTCTATAACTTATTTTCTCTTCAAACATTCATCGATGAAGTACCCCAAGCCTCTATATTAAAGGCCCAATAGTGCGAATCGAAACAACAAAATGAATACCATCAAGCCTATTAAATTCCTTGCAATAACAATTCATATTTGGCTTTAGCATCAACAGTTGTACTAATCATTAACATATGGGCAAATCCCAAAACTATACCCTCAACTTTACATTCAGTACAATTTTAGTACCTAACTTTGAAGGTACACCAAAGAAGTACTGAACTTTGAAAAAATGACCCAAATCAGTACCTCGATTGACGTATGACAGATGTCGTTATAAACTCAGAGAGGTAGGACGGTCATTATGAAAAAAGGAGGACATAAAGCCTATCTACGTGGCCATGTGGGCTGTCCTTTTGACAGTCTCTCTCTCTTTAATTCACACACGCGCGCATGCGCTCCCGCGCACATACACACCACCACACACAAAGAGATCGCTGGCGAAGAAAGAAAGTCAATGGAGTTCTAAAATTTGCTAATAGATTCATAGTTCTGATTAATTTTTGTATGTATATGAATCTATATAAATACCCAAAGCTCAAGAACCAATGTCATCATCTACTCACACAATTCGTCCAAATCTGTCTCGTATCACGTACATTCAAGCATGGTGTGAGATCACCAGTGACGACGATGGTGGACTCGTGATTGTGGGTGATGGGTTCCTACCTCAGTGATTGTGGGTTCATGTCTCAGTGGTCAATGGTAATGTACAGCGTGCGGCAGAGAGAGAGAGAGAGAAGAAGAAAGAAAGAAAACTGGGTGATCGGTCTACGTGAAAGGGAGGGGGAGAGAGAGAGAGAGAGAATGAGAGAAGAAAAAGAAAAAAGAGATAGAAACTGTATGATGGGTTTGCAAGAGAGAGAGAGAGAAATGGGAGAGGGAAAGGGGAGAGAGAGAGAAGAAGCGAAACACTGGGTGATGAGTCTAGGGGAGATGGGGAGAGAGAAAGAATAAGAAGGAAAGAATGGAAGAGAGAGAAAGAAGAAGGAGAAGAAGAGAAGAGAGGAAGGAAGAGAAGGGGAGAGAGAGAGAAGAAAGAAAAAGAAGGGGTGAGAGAGAGAAGAGAAGAATAATCAATTTGCATTGAAAACGTAAAAAAGGACGGCCCACGTGGCCACGTGAACATGATTTATGTCCTTTTTTTTCATAATAATAGTCCTACCCCTCTGACGTTTTAACGAAATCTGTAACTATCCGGAATTTCCGGAGCATTAGCAATCAATCGTCAATACTTAGTCAATCAATACCTGAATTTAATCAAATAGCCCTAATGTATATCAGAACTTCTACAATAACTCAAACTCTCAATTAAGCTGTTCTTAAATGAAAGACTAAAATTAATGTGCTCGATTAATTAAGTTTACACAATGCTTCCCTCGCAGGGGCTTAAGTAAATAAACTAATGAAAATCTACACCAACTTTATAACCAAGCTCTAACCCTTCTAAGAATCTACTGGTGGTTATTACCTATAGAAGGGAAATAGAAAAAGGGGTGAGCGTTTGAAAGCTCAACAAGGTCGCTCAATTTTTTCAGTAAAGAGAATACGGTCGATTTACATATTTATTTCAATAATAATAGGGTAAGAGATTCAACTCAATCCCTCAAATCAGGATTCATTAAAAACAATCTCGATTACACTATAGACGATGCAGATGATATATTGAACAAGAATAAATTTGCAAAGTCATACCGGCAGTGCTCAATAACAATGTAATTACATATGTATATATACTCTAGTTAGACCATTCAGATACTAGCGCCTCCTACAATAACAAACCATCATTATATCACCCCTAATACAACCATCCTTGTAATGCCTCAATACACTATCTCATGTCAATATACCAACTACAATAATTGTTAATTCAATGAATAAATCGATGCTCGATGAGTAATGAACAGTGAGCATCGATGAGAATTTTCAGTGAACGCTTAAGGCTCAAAGTAGGTTTTAAAGGCAAAGAATGCATACATATATATATATATATATATATATATATATATATATATATATATATATAAACATAAAAGAGTCTAAATGAGAAGTTTGGTTCGGATAAAAATCCATTACCTCAATCCAAGCTATGTACTCGCCTCTATTCAACCTCATTCAAAAAATCTCGAATTAACCTAAATTGGCAAATTAATTATTAGAATACAATCTAATCTCATAAATTATGAACTCAATACTAATTCTTTAAATGTTGCTCACTCCAACAGTCTTACACGAACAAAAACAAAACAAATCTTTCGAACGACCAAACTTAACCGATAACTCCGCACACTCTTTAAGGCATTAAGATACTCCAAAGTTTATAATGAATCCTTATAAAATACTTTTATAGTTTAAAAATGCATAACATGTGAAAATATGAATTTTGAATATTTTGGAATAAAAAATAATTTCTTAAATACCAGAAAAGCTAAAAAAATAGTCATTAATACTTCTAGCTCAAGTCAAAGTCCCATAATTTTTTATAATAGCTTTTCAATATGTAAGAAAAATACTAGAGCTGAAATTAGAATTTTAAAAGCTTGGAAATTATTTTAAAATTATTTGTTTTGCTAACTCAGTATCAATTCTAAAATCTACGAAGCTAAAACTAAAACCTCTTTATATCATAAAAACATTAATATATATTTTTTCAGAATTTAATAAGAATTTTAAAGACTCTAAATGAATTTTAGTAAAACTAAGTTTGCGAAAATTATTAAAAATACTAAACGATTCCAAAAAAAATCTGAATTTTACCAATAGTTCTAATATTACCCTAAGAAACTTTTGGTAAAGTTTTTTTGGCATTGTACGAAAATTGCACGATACCTTACTATCATGTGGTATAACTGTGCAACCACCATGTACAACCTTTACTTCGCAACTTCAATGCTTCTGAACCCTTTTTCTTCTTTCTCCCACCTTTGTCTAAACCCAGAATACACTCATTGAAAACCCAATGCACACTCTCGCTACACTATGCCCCTTTTATCTATATGCACTCATAATTAAACACCCTCATTACACACACAAGACCACACACTTCACCCATCACAGTTATTGCCTCACAACATTAGCTTCTTTTCTTGCTCAAAACACTTGCATGCTTGGCGTGCCCAAGCTGAACATGTAGTAAGAAACATCCTACCACCAAGTCCCTTTAGGAGAGCATTTGCAAGTTGGTTCCCTCTGCCTCTTTTATCCATATACACTCACAATTAAACACCTTCATTACACATACAAATACACACAAGAACACACACTTCACCCATCACAGTTATTGCCTCACGACATTAGCTCCTCTTCTTGCTCAAAACACTTGCATTATTGGCATGCCCAACCTGAACACGTAGTAAGAAGCATCCTACCACTTAGTCCCTTTAGGACTTTAAAAGAGATCAATTAAGTCCATTGTATAGCTTTTCCTTGATGAAGTGTCTGTCAGTTATGATAGGGTTCGTTGTATCGGACTTAACCTGATCATGAATAATGCCAATGGACGCCTTGTTATTAGGTTACATTCTTATGGTCCATCAATAGATGTCCCTAAGTCCTCCAATAGGGTCAGAAGCCACATGATTTGACAAACTCTATCTCGTAGCTCTGTCCCCGATCTCTCCACTAAATTTAGATACAACAGCCTCTTTCTTAGTGAGCCAAGTCACAAGATTTCCCAAATTGAAGGTGCGAGACCATGAACTGGATGCTCGATCACGTGCTAATCCTACCAGTTTTCATCAGAGAATGCTTCCTCAATCCTTGTGGTTGGAGAGCTGGAAATGATTTCAAGTTAACTCCCAAAGAGGATGTCGTGGATCATGTATGAACTGGCTGACCATTCCAATAGTATGGCAAAGTGTTTATTCTAGTATGTGGTAGATAGATCAGTCTAGTCACAAGTTATTAACACCTCTCTTTATCCACTTTATTATCGATTCAAAAGTTGACCTCGCTTGGAGACTCAACTTGCTAATACACACATGCACAACAGCCACGGCAAGCCCCTCCTTCTTGCTCATTTAAAACCCGCATTCACACAATAACACACACAACACATCCCACACATTACACATACTTATGCCATTGTTCATGCTGCACCCACTCCTCTCTCACTATACACAGTATATACCAAGACCCACAATACCTAATCACATATGAACACACACATGCGTGCGCACTAACTCACGGCATCAACTCCCTTGTGCTGCTCCTACACACATAACACAACACAAACACTCACGCATTCACTCACTGCTTCCATGCCCATGGCTGTGACTTTTCCTCTTGCTTAACACAAACACACACAAACACCCCACCACCACCACCCCTTAATATTACATAGCACAACCACAATCACAGAATCACGACAATAGCTTTCTTTTCCCACATGAACACTCACACAACCCATACACATAAACCTGCCATAGGGAGCCGTGCAGCCCCCTTGTCCAAACCATGGTTACACCAGAGTACATACCGCGGCAACCCTATGCACACGGTTGTTCCTTTCTAACAACAGCCCCTAATAGCTGTCTCTCTCTCTAATCCGCATACACCCACGCGATCACGGCTTATATATCCCACTAGTATCACCACGACAGCCATGGCTGCCCTTAATCCCCCTTTCTCAGTTCTATAAACCGATGCACCCACATAGTCTACGTAAATGTTGCAATATATACACAAAAGACATTGGAAATTGCAAGAAGCTTACCAAAAATTATCGCCACGATTGCCGAAATCCGACACCGTCAGTCTTTTCTTCCTCTCTTCTCTCTCTGTGCTCTCTGAAATCGAAACTCTCTTTATGTTTTTTTTTCTTCTGTATATCACTTCTTTTTATGTTGTGTAACCGAAAACACTCTATAAATAAAATTCTTATTTCTTTCCACTTTCATCTCCTTTGTTGCCTCTCCTTCCAAATTAAAAAGTTGACAATAATTTTTTAAATAAATCAAAATTTGAATTTATTTTATTTATTTATTTACTAACCCAGCTTCACTAATCATCTCTAATTGTTGCCGATATAATATTAGGTTGTGTACATTGTTGCTAGACATTGCATATAGAAATTGTCGCCAATCAAAATAAATTAACTGTCTAAAAATATATGGGTCCGGGGTATTACAGTATCAATCGTATGTCAGTCAAGGTACTAATGCGGGTCATTTTTCTAAAGTTAATTACTTCTTTAGCGCACGTTTAAAGTTAGGTACTAAAGCTATACTTAAGGTAAAGTTGAGGGTACAGTTTTGAGATTTGCCCTTAACATATTGTACCAGTAGTCTTTAACATGTTTGGAGTTATATTTTTTTTAGCATTTATCATGCTTCATATTCATAGCAAAATCTCATTCCAATATAAACATCACAAAATCCTCCTATATGTTCCAAGCTTTTGGAATTTCAATTCCCAAAGAATTTGAATAAACTAGATAGAGTTCATTTATAAGATTGACATTGAGATCATATTGTCAATATTTGTAATCTAAGAAGTCAAAAGTTTAAAGCTCGTCCACTTAATTTTAATCAAAAGCCTAGATACCTTTCAAAATACATATAGAACCTTAGCTATGAATAACCAAATAGTCAAAGGTTTCATTTACTATGTTGGGTGTTTACACCTACAATTGCAATTTACTAAGGCAGTGACTTCATAGTCGATAACCATAATAGTCGTTATCATAGATAAGTAGTACTAGTGTCAAAATTTTCAAGACACAATTTGAAGGTTTAGGTACTTTATTCTTTGAAGGTGCATGCTTTTTTATTATTATAAATATAAATATAAACTAGTTACGTGCACATGTGTTGCATGACATTAAGATGATTGTACTTTTGTTTTATCTATAGTAAAATGCTTTGAATCAAAATCTCTAAATACTAAAGACTCTGGAAGATCCTCTATTGTACTACTAATGTATTTTAACAAAAAAGACGTTACTTGATGTCTTTAGCAAGTAAAAATGTCGCTTCAAATTTTATCGATAGTGACAAAACACTAGTAGCAACTAAAAGACATCATTGTAGCAATGTGACGAACAGCTTCCAAAACAGACCATAGGTCTATCTCGAGTCGCCATCTTATCTTTTAAGTTAATCAAATGATTCACAAAGAAAAATAAGAAAATCTAAGGTTGGAGTCTAGATTATACAATTAAAGCTTTTAACCTACAAAGCCAGAGATTCGGAATCGGAGATTAATTTAAATGATGGGTCAAACTTACTTTATTGTGATTAATAAAAATTTCTCTCAAGACACAAATAAAGCAAAACAAAACCTAAGTTTGGTTTAAATTCGGCAACAATGATCTAATGGCATATGTATCCAACCGATCAAGTCATGTGTTTCTTTAAAGACCTGCTTTAATTTAACTTCTTAGTTAAATGCTTTAAGTATTTTTATTGGACTAGAAGTCCAATCACAAAATTCTAAGTTTATATAATTCTAGTCCTAACAGACATTAACCTACCAGATTATCCCAATCACTTGGTCGTCCTTATTGCCTCTAAAAGATAAGGCTTAAAAAGACTAAAAAAGACCTTTTCAACCTTATCGATTGGTTCACAAGGGAAACCAGTTGGTTTAGTCGAAAACCGGCCGGTTTTCTTGCCTCACCTGGTTTACTTTCAACCTAACTCTAGAAGAAAAAAACTATTTTTTATTAAGTCACATGTGATTAATATGGACTTCGGGGCAGACATCCCAAGTCAGACCAAACCAACTATTAGACTTCCTATCCTATCTAGTCTCGAACTTGGGTGGCTGGACTATATAATTGGACTAGACAAACTAATCTAGGCCTATCAACTGGACTCAAATAATTAAAATTAGTCCAAAAATATATAAAATAAAGATGCAACGAATATACTCCTTCCGTCCCTAATTAATTGATCGTGTTTGACTTGCACGCTTGATATGAGTCATATTTTATGAGTTTCCCATTTTATCCCAAGAGAAAGAAAGAGGGATGGAAGTTAGTAGGCCATGAGATGGATAAATGGGTTGGTGGAGGATTTAATATGGAGAGAGAAATAGAATTAAAAAAGGGTAAGAATGGTAATCATTGAAAAACACCTACATAATCTTTTTTAACTTGAAAAGTGTTCAATTTTTTTGAACAGGCCAAAAAGAAAATATGATTAATTAATCAGGGACAGAGGGAGTATAATATAAGGCCTACGAAAATAAGGTGTCTGCAGCTGTTACTATAGAGATTAGATTAGATTCAAACCCATTACACCCGATAGATTATCCTCACTTGTCCATTATTTTATTACTTTATGCCAAAAAAATTGCAAAAGAACAAAAATATTTATGTACCATTCGTCTCCATAGTGCACTATGCTTCAAAATGATTAATGAAAAAAAAACACCGACAATCCAACGGTAACAAATAAACAAAATGCATTAATCAAAGGATAAATCTTAAAACTATACCCTCAAGTTTACCTCCAGTACAACTTTAGTACCAAGTCAGAAGGTGCTCCAAAAAAGTACCCAACTTTGAAAAAGCGTACCAAATCAGTACGTCAGCTGACGAAGGACGGATGCCGTTAGAAAGTCAGAGGGATAGGACTGCCATTATTTAAAAAAAGACATAAAACATGTCTCATGGCCACATGGTCTGCCTTTTTTTTTCTGACTCTTTTTTACGATCCCAAGACAAATTCAAAATCTTTGTAAAACTGTAACCGCCAAACACACGACACACTTTCATCCCCAAAATCCAAACCAAAGATTATTCTTTGTTGAACACGATTATGCATTTGTTAATCAACTTGGCAGAATATCGATTATTGGATATTGGCGATGGGGTAGGAAATACAGCCGACGGAATGGGAAGACAAATGGAATCTGGTGTACGGTAAGTAGTCTGAACCCAATTGCCAACAATTATGGCTAATTTCAACCCTAAAACTTTTAAATTTTAACTCACTGTTATGGGTATTTGTGATTATCTTAATCCGAACTTGCACTGTGTAAGTTTTTTGTATTTGCAAAGTGAATGGAAGAACATGCTTTGTACTTTGAAAGTGTGGTCCTTGACTAATCTCATGCTTTTAATCTTGGCTTAATGAACATTGTTTACTCTGAGAATCAACCATGGGAGGGAATTTAAAAATATTCCATAGAAAGTGTATGTCCCATGTCATACTAAATTTGTGGCTTTCTGTGACATTGATATTTTTATTATGAGTTAGTTTGGAAAATTTTGTGATGGTTTAGGGCTAATGGGTTGCATGGATATGTTCTATTTAGTGCCAAGGAAGAGGTTATAGGAAGGACTAGTTAAGTTAGAGGGTGACAGTTCATTTGTGCAAATGTGGGAGCACAGGACTGAAGATAGGTTCATTGACATATATCTTGTCTAATTAACAGTAGATGAAGTGGTTAGTAGGGAACAGTTTGAAGCTGATTGGCTTCGGAATTGGCCTAAGTAGAGACCTGGCATTGTTATAGAAGAATCAAATGAACATTGTAATTTGGTTCAACCTGAAGTTGGTCTAGAGCTTGCTTTATACCAACCTACCATTACAACCCAAAACACTCAAGAACAGTTGACTATGGGGGCATTAGAAAATTTGTCAAGGGGAATTGACACTGCAAATGAAGGGGCTAAGAATGTAAGCTCTAGCCAGTGTGTAGATACACAGTATGATGAAGGGGTTGAACATGTTGCTGGTAGTGAGGGGTGACTACACAGGATAATGAAAGGGATGATCCTGTTGCTGGTAGAGAGGGGGTGACTGCACAGCATAATGAAGGGTTGAACATAATGCTTCTTATAGTGAAGGTGTACCTGCAGAGCACAATGAAGGCCCTGAACATAGTGATGCTCGTAGTGAGGGTGTACTTGCAGAGCACAATGAAGGGGATGCAAGTGCTGCTCATAATAAGGGTGTACCTGCAACTGAAGAAGAAAGTGATAGTGATTTTACTACTACAGATTAATCAGGTATGGATAGCTCTAGTGAATGAGATACTGATAATGATAGGTCACACCTTGAAGAAAACTATGATAGTGACTACGAGGGAACAATTGATGAAAGCTTAAAAAGTGCTGAGCCTGGGAAGGATGGGGGAAAGTGCTAGGTTGCAAAAACAGGGTAAAGGGAAAGAACTAATGGATGAGGGGGCTAAATCTAAGGGCAAAGGGAAAGGACTAATGGTTGAAGGGGTAAATCTTAAAGCAAGGGCAACGAGAAAGAGGTAATTGCTGAGGGAGGTAAATATAAGGGCAAAGGGAAAGAGCCAATGCTGGATGTAAACACTAAAGCTGTTCATGAGTGGTTTGACTCTAGCTTTGATAATGAAAGAGCACGAAACTACCCTGAGTTTAAACCTAAACTTAGGGGGAAAAGCCACATTTTAAGGTTGGAATGATCTTTGCTGATAATAAGGTCTTCAAATATGATGTCAAGCAATACTCAATCAACAAAGTAAGGCCAATTAACTTCACAAAGAACATGAGAACCAAAATCAGGGTTGTTTGCAAGTCAGAAGATTATAGGTGGTTTGTATATGCATCAGCACATGATAATCTCACGGCAGTGCAGGTAAAGACAGTAGGGGAAAAACACACATGCAGTAGACAACCCATTAATAGGGCTGCAGGTACTAAATGGATTGCACAGAAGTACATGAACAGGTTTGTGGTTAACCCAACTATGCCTACCAAGGCATTAAGGAAAACAGTCTATAGGGAGCTCAAATTGAAGGTCAAAAGAACCACTACTTACAGGGCTAAGAAGTTGATTCAAATATTTATCAGTGGGATAGTAGAGGAACAACGTAATAAGCTTTGGGATTATTTGGAAGAATTAAAAAAGGTTAATCCTGGGACCACTGCTATGATGAAACCGGATGAACAGAGTATTATTAAAAGACTTGCAGCATGAAGATTATGTCTCTCACGGGTACAGGAGAGAGACATATTTGACGGCATATGACCTCAAAATCAACCTATGACCAGCTCTAACATGTAGGATTCAAGTGGATTGGGTGGAGTGTTACCTTTCACTACAAGGAATAAGTCTTTTAGCGACGGAAAAATCTGTCGCTAAAAGCCTATATTCTGTAGCTAAACTTTTTAGCGACGGAATTATAAAATCCGTCGTCTAATATAGAACGTTTGGGGACGGATTTATTTCTAAATTAGCGACATAATATCCGTCGCTAATTCTATTTTACGTACTTTAATTGATTTTCTTTTTTATGGAATTAGCGACGGATAAAATTTTTAGCGATGGAATTAATCCATCGCTAAAAGTCATTTATAAAAAATTTTAATTTTTTAATGCCCAAACCTGTAATAAAAAATTCAAACCAATTGAATCTCATCCTCCGCCAACAATCTCAATATCTCAAATGCACGATTAACAATCTAAAATCATCAGTTAACAAATCATTGATCAATAACCACAATTATCAAATGCACAATTAATAACCTAAAATTATCAAATAAATAGTCAATGTTCAAATAACACAAAATTATTCAAAATGTAAATATCTGATGCGATTAATTTAAAATATTGTCTAATTATGGCTCAGAGTTCAACATCGGGGGAAATGTTTTTGACAAGTGATTTGATCAAACACCAGCACTTAAAAATGCATTTGCCCCATGTGTTCAAAGATTACAAAGTCTCCTAGATGGAGGTCATGTTGCCGCACAAATTTGTTCCAACCCTCTTCGAAGCAAAGTTCCTCTTGGCCAAGCTTCTTCTTCAATTTAACAGGTCATGACCCCTTGCAGCTGGTTAAAGTTGCTTCAAATCTCAATGTAGTAAGCAATCTGCAAAATGCTACCGGTATGGCATAACATATTCATAATACAGTAAGACAGGTAAGTTTTTAACTAAAGATAAAACTTTTAACACACACGAAAACACAGAGAAAGCGGGATGGCATACAAGTTATGTATGAAAAACCAGGCATCATGACCTTGAAGAAGTGCCTGCTGAATGAAACGTCCTTATTCACCAAAGCATAAGCCATTTAACCTACTTTAACATGAAAAACCAATCGAGGATTATTCAATCGATGAGCATCAATTTCATAGCTGAATTAAATCTATCAAATTATGTTAAAGTGATGCTAAAAAAACAAATCCACAGTGAGTTGTAGCTAAAATGACTACCACAAAAATCTCAACTACGCACACCATCATTTCACCACCCAAATAGCCATCTATACCGTTGAACGTCACTCACATATTACAAATAACAACCCCAAAAATCTCAAACCAATCACTGAATGAAACCTAACCCTAGTGCAAATCCAATCACTGGACCTCAACGAAGATAAAAAAAACACCAAAGTTCAAAGATTTGTTGCACTCAAACCATCTTTGAGCAATATGGAGTAATTATGGGATGACCAAGGGCTAATTAGGGCTAACTGGGTTATTAGGGTTAATTATGATTGTCAAGGTTTAGGGTTTAGCATTATGGGTTTAATTAATCTAATTAGAATTTATTAAGATATGTTAGGGCTAATTAGTGTTAATGAGGAGTACATTGAGCTAATTATAGCTAATTAGGATTAATTATAACTAATTATGGTTATTTAGTCATAATTAGGGTATAATTGTGCCGAGTAGTGTTGATTGGTCCTCATTTGGGCTAATTAGGCTTAATTGAGTTATGTCAGGGCTGATTAGTGTTAATTAGGGCTAAATTGGGGTAATTACAACTAATTTGATTTTCATTGGGTTCTTAGGGTTAATTTAAACTAATTAGGCTCGTTAGACACGTGTCCGACGCCTACCGACACGTGTCTGACGCCTCTGGACACGTGTCTGACGCCTACCGACATGTGTCCAAAACCTTTGGACACGTTCGAAGACATTGATATGTGACATTTCAGTGTCGGTGTTGATCGAACGCAATGTTCGGGACCTACCGACACCTCGACACCTCATCGACACATCTGAACACGTGTCGGACACCTTCGGACACGTGTCCGATACCTCTCAGCGGTGTCTGAAGACATTGATTTATTTTTTAATTGCAGAACACCATGTACCCATTGAAGAGGTGCTGGACACCGAACTAAGGGTGTCCACAAGTATGTGCCAAAATATTGCATTTCAGTGTTGGCGTCGATCAGACGTAGTGTCCGTGTCCTGCTACCTAACACGTATCTCAATCCAATTGGGTCTCATCCTCCATCAACAATCTCAATTCCCAATTCTCAAATCCAATAAAAATTAATAAAAATCACAAATGCAATCCAATTGGGTCTCATCCTTCGTCAACAATCTCAATTCTCAAATGCAATAAAAACCACAAATGCAATCCATTTGGGTCCCATGCTCCGTCAACAATCTCAATATCTCAATTACACAATGCAAAATTAACAATATAAAATCATCAATTAACAACTTAAAATTAAGGTGCACAACCGCCAAGTGCATAAATAATCAGATTGCAAATTGTGCTATTGAGGAGGGAAGAGGGGGGAGGGGGGTTGCAAATATTCAGGCGGGAAGAATCGAATTCAAAACCTTGTGAAAATCAGATATCTAATAATACCATGAGAAGTTACCATATGTTTTGAAAGCTTAAGGATTTAAACAATAGCTCAAGCATTGTATATCATGCATTAAAAAATGTATGATCTTATTTTGGTGTTCTAACGAAATAGAGCATCATAAAAACAATACCGATGATCCTCATATGCATTCAAACAAATCTAATGTTTACTCTTTTGAAAACCTTGAAGTATTGCCACATTCTCTTTTATTTTTTATTTTTACAATATGTCAGAGAATACAAATGGGCTCCCTGGTCACGTTTATGAAGAGAGAGAGAGAGAGAGAGAGAGAGAGAGTACTCGCCTTTCACTACGCTAATTTGTATACACACGTATGCGCACAGTTATTCACTACCACCCTCTAATTACTTCAGCAGTCCCTCTCCTCTTATAGACACACATAAGCAACCACATTCAATCCCACTTACACACTCAATACAATACAAACACCTCACACCAATGTACCATTCATTGTACACACACTACCGAACACATAATTCACACACACATAGATGCCTCGACAGCTCCTTACACTCACACAAATACACGTGATGTACCTACACCACATACACTCACGCATACACACAGCACAACACTCATGCACTCACGTAGCGCACACAATAACCAGCACACATAGCTCACTCTAACACTCTAACGCACCCACACAGAGCACACACACACACATAGCACACACTAAAGCACATACCTACGTTTTCTCTCAACAGATTGCCTTTAGAACACACTTCCTCACGGCGGTGGGGGTTTTAAATGAGATGTTTCAACTAAATTATTATCGCGTTAACCTAATTATATTAGCCTAATTTCAACCCACCATTCAACTAAATCACATATACGATATCAGAATTCAATTGGGTCCCATCCTCCGTCAATAATCTCAATTTTCCGTACTTTCTAGTAATATACATCAATTCGCATCAATTCCATCAGCAATTAAACAAACTAATTCCATTAGTTACAAAATCAATTCCATCAACAATTAAAAATAATTAAAATTATAAGAAACATATCATAATTCCAGAAACAAATTAAGGCAAGTTCCACTTAGGGCAAATGGACATAAATCAGAACTGAGGGCAAATGGCTCTTAAACATGCATTAAAGCAAATTAGGGCAAATGGACATACATAGAGGTGGTGTGGCGGCGGCGGTGTTGGTGGCGCGGCGGCAATGGCTTGGTGGCGTGGCAATGGAGGGAAATGGTGGCACAGCGTTAGTGGCACGCGGATATGGAGGGGCACGACGTCGGGGGGTGATGTCGCCGGAGGTGGGTCGTCAGAGAAGGAGAACACCAGTAAAAATATCGCCTGTGAGTGGGTGACAATGAGAGATAAAGAAAAACGAGGAGAGTGAAAAGAAGACGAAGCTGTTTTATGTAAGGACTTTTAGCGACGGAATGACACCGTCGCTAAAAGCCCGTCGACAAAAAGATATCTTTAACGGTAGAAATTTTAGCGACGGTACCCTTTCGTCGCTTATAATGTTTTAACGACGGACATTTTACCAACGTGTTTATCCGTCGCTGAAAGTCATTTTAGTGACGGAATTCCTTCCTTCGCTAAAAGTCCGTCGCAAAAGCCTTATTTTCTTGTAGTGTTTGTTGTATAAGCAACAGCCAAGGAGACCAAAAAAAACTGAGGAGAAAAAAAGCAGGGGAGGAGAAGGATTAATAGCCAGGTAAATTGAAGAGGGTGAAGGGCAGTGCTCAGTGTATCATATGCAAGCATAGAGGCATAATAAGAAAAAGTGTCCAGTGAGACCTTTGGAAACAAACACTGCCGGAGCAGACAAAGCACAGGTACTTTATGACCTGCATGTGCATTTATTCCAAATTTGAATTCTTGCTTTTATACCTTTATGATACTTTGGTCTACTTTATAACAGACTCAAGTTGATTTACAGGTGCCTGGGGGCCTACCACATGATGGTTCAAAAATGCACCTTCATGAAATAATGTTGATTTGTTAGTCAAACCTAACTTTTTTAGTCAAAAATGATATCTTAATTATTTATGCAAGGTAGTGAGGACACAAGTGTTCAAAAGAGAGAGAGGCCAAGGAAGGAAGCATTGAAGAAGAGGAAGAAACATGTGCCTGCACATGACCCCGTTGCTATGACTGAAAGACAAGAGCATGTGCCTACACAAGAGCCCATGCAAGTGAGTGAGAGACAAGAACATGTGCCTGCATAGGACTCCATAGAAGTAGATGAGAGACAAGAACAAATGCCTGCAGCAGAATCCATACAGGTGGCTAAGAGACAAGAATATGTGCAAACAGAAGAACACATTACAGTGAGAGGGGGGAAAAGAGGGGTGCATGCAGTAGAACCCAGTACAGTATGTGAGAGGAAGGAATGGGTGCATGCAGCACAACCCAATGGGTAGTGGGTGGGAGGAAGGAAGGGGTACATGCAGCACAACCCAATGCAGTGGGTAAGAGGAAGAAAGGGGTGCTTGCAGCACAACCCAGTGCAGTAAGGGTTAGCCCAAGAAAGAAATAGCCACCCCCTTCAGAGTCAAGTCAGGTTCAAAGTGCTGTGGACACCCAAATTGTGCCAAAAAAGAGGGGAACAGAATCTGGGAATGTTGACAAAGGGAAGAAGACCAAGTGGAGTAAGTAAAGCCTTGGAGGCCCTCCACTCATACCAGTTCCTGTAGGAAACAAGAAAGTTGGGTTTATATTTCTTAAGACCAGGGCTTCCATACCAGCAGTAGCTATTGCAGATGTAGAACAAGAGCAAGAGAAGCAAAGGAAGGCCAGGGCAAGTAGTAGGCAGAAACATGGCAATTAGTTGATGTATAGGGCACTAATATATAGAGGCCACAATGTAGTTGATGTCATAGGATGTTAATATGTTATGTATTCACAATGAAAGTTGTTGTAATTTTGGGGTACTTATTTGGTGCAAAAAATTACTTACAAGCATGTTTTTGGTGTAGTTAGTAACATTTCGTACTTAATTGGGATGATTAAAATAATCAAAGTACTTATTTGGTACACCTGATTTAGGACAAGTACTTGTTTGGTACAATTTTACTCTTCCATTTTGGATATGCCAATACCTCCACAAAGTATGTTTAGAGACTTCTTTAGGACAAAGTAGTGTTGAAAGAAGAAGTCTGTGGTTTTATTTAATAGGTCCAGGTACTAATTTGGTACAAAGTACATCTAAGGACTCATTTAGAACTGAGTATTATCCAAAGAAGTCTTCACTTTCTTTAACCAGTTCACGTATTGATTTGGTACAATTTAGTTTTTACAGGTACTTTTTTGGTATGTTTTACTTTTGCTTTTCCTCAAGATCTACCATTGCAATCACATAGCCCAAAACACCAAATCTGAGCATTACACACATTGATATTTTGAACACACACATAAAACACACATTCTTACAACTAAAATACCATATTGGTCATTAGCTCAACGATTTCTCAACAAGAAAAAAATGAATTAGATTTGATGCTCTGCCTTGTTCTTCCTAAACAGAGCCAGATCTACAAATTACAGTCCTTCTTCAACAACATTCCTCTCACTCCCACTCAAAATCCGTAGCAATATTACAGCCCATATGAGTGTAAATGCAGCCTTCAATCAACAATCCATCCTTCTGGCTCGCTCCAAATCTACGTTAACCACTTGTGGGTCTTCCTAACGAAAGTAATCAAAGTGCTGGAGCTACAAAATCAGTGGGAGTTTTATGAGATGTCTGCAAAGTGAAAATTGTGAAACTAAGTATTGGGTTTTAAGCTAGTGGAGCTCCAAAATTAGGGTTTTGCAACACTTACCCCACTATTCCTACAGCTCCAAAATTGCCTCCTAGGGTTTTGAGCCGTCCACTACGTCACAGATCTTGCCCTTTTCGTGCAGTGACACAAAGGGATATCCATGGTCTTCGTGTGAAAAACTTGCGCTGCTATGGATGGGTGAAAAGTGTGACTTGTGTTGTATTTTCTTCTAGAATCGATGGAGGAAAAAACTCAATTTGGAGACAATTACACGAAAGAGGAGAGAGAAGGGGGGATTGGTTTTTGGAGGAAAGGAAGTTGTGAATTTGCCTTGGGAACGTAAAAGGGGTTCAGAGAAAAGGCAGGCCACGTGGCCATGGGACATGCTTTTATGTCCTTTTTTTAATAATTACAGTTCTACCCCTCTGACTTTCTAACGGCATCCATCCTCCGTTAGCTGAGGTACTGATTTGGTACGCTTTTTTAAAATCGGGTACTTCTTTGGCACACCTTCAAACTTGGGTACTAAAGCTATACTTGAGGGTACAATTTTGGCATTAACCCTTAATCAAATTTGTAACCTCCTTGAATTTACTAAAAGGTTCGCAAGTAATTATTAAAGAAACACTAACTTTTGATTCTTTTTCTCGAATTGGTGCCTGTAGCTATCCATCTCGAAAAAATTCGTAGACCTCAGAAAAAAGGTCTAAAAGTTTAGGAGTCACCATCTTATTTTATTGAACTAAAAGGGAAATAAGAAAAATCCTAAAAATGACTCCAAAATGTCTAAAGAATAACTAGTCTATAAAAAAAAAAAGTTCAAAAACTAAGTTATACGACGAGAATGTGTAAGGCACCCGTCATACCCTTTCGGTCTCTATTTTATTTTATTGATATTTGGCCATTTAACACATAAATATGCAATAAAAAAGTCTAATTTGAAATTTTATGTTATTGGTTAAATTCGACAACAGTGGTCAAATGCCCCACGTGTCTGATCGGACCAATCTGAATCAAAACCATCGTAGCTCGACACAAACCCTACAGGAGGTGACCTACATTTTAGTCTGAGACTTGAACTAGAAATGAAATACTCTTTTTTTGATAACTTTATATTGGAAATGTGATCGCGGGGAAGGGAACTACTCTAGACCATAATATTATAGACTAGCCTATAAAGCTATAAATGTACCTTGCGAGTATACTAGCTCTCGGGAACGCTTTGTGAAGGATCCATGATGCGAGTGACTTAAGGTATATAAAAACGAAGATGAAATGCTAAATTCTTATAAGACATGATCAACCAATTATATATGAAATGGTATAAAAGTTCTAGGGAGAAAAAACTTTTCCTTGAAAATGTAGCCCAAAGATAGAGGTCTAGGGCGAAATAATAAAGATGACCATCTCAATTTGTGATCTGCAGATAAAACAGAATATTTGATGAAAATCGCAAATCAAGAAAAGTCAACTAATTAGCTAATTTGTTGAAAATCGGCCGGTTCATCCAATAATTTTTTTAATATTTTCTTAATTTCAGGACATTATATGCCCTTAATTCGGCAATTATCTCTGATTTAATCAGATGGGATTACCAAAAGTGGGAATCATCTCTATATTTCATGTAAGTCAAGGATTAATCACTTGCATTAAGGATAAGTAACAAAATAATCTGAAATCTTTGAAGTGAATCACACTCTTGACACAAGGACTGGACCCACGACTGGATTAAGGCCCGTTACTTGACTGGACTGAACAATTGGACTAGACTGAACAATTGGACGGGATTGGACTGATTAATATGGACCAAAAAAATGTGTTTTTTGCAGCTATGTTTGCGAAAACTCTGTCTAAGAGTCAACTTGAGATTTCTTAGAGGATTTCTTAGAGATTTAATTTAGCTTAACATCTTCTAGTTAATGTTTTTAGAACTCTTTTTTACCAACCTCTTCTGGTTGCTTTAGAATTTAATCGAGATAGAAGTCTAATCCTAATAAATTCTAGTTCTAATAGAAATTCAATTCTTAACCAAAATTTTCTAATAATAGGTTTAAAACTGTTTTCCAAATTTTTCTTAAAGACCACATCATAAGGAACGGAATCTAAAAATTACTATAATCTACTACATTATGAAAAATGGTCATGATAAGAGACTACTTCTTGATCTGGACTGTTTGGAATGCTTGACCCTCAATTATGAATTATCCACGATGCCATGCAAGTCACACACTAGGAACTCGAGCTAACAAAAGAAATATGAACTTTTCTAGTCTATTTCACTCTTTGTCTCTTGCTAATCTAGCACTCACACGGTTTTTGGCCTTTTCGGAGGGGTTTCTCTCTTCAATTGAGTGTCCATTTTGAGGAGACCAGATGTCCTTTTAATAAAGGTTTGGTACATTTGAAATGCATAAGGAGATAAGTCCGTCGCACTTATCACATCCAAGAGATGAGATTGAAATAGGCAAAAAAGTCCACATTGACCTTACAAGCTAGTTCAAAGGTGGAACCAGCCGGAACTCATAGGAGAGCCAACCGGTTTTCCTCCCTCACATAATTTATCTTTTAATCTAACTCGAGAAAGAAAAGATCACCTTTTCTTCTATAAATCACATGAGATTAATCTGAGTTCAAGACATACATCTAAATGAAATTCAAACCAAATACAAGACCTTTAATCATATCTAGACTCTGATCTGGGTCAAATCTACACCGGCTCGACAAATCAACTGAACTGGACTTAAATTATTAAATTTAGGCCTAAAATATATAAGATGAAGCCTACAATAGACATGTGAAATAAAGCCTACAAAAATAGGGTGTCTACAACCGCCATTAGAGAAACTTTTAAAGACTAAAATGCCCTTTTTCTCGCCAGAACTTATAAATCCCCAAGGTGCACAAGTTAGTATACTGTTCTTTGCAAAGTTATTTAAAGCGCTTATTATACAAGGAAAAGCTAACTTGTGATTTAAGTACACATGAATTTAATAAAAACGGGTCTAGGACCCCATCTAAAGTAGACCAAACTTGGTAGATTCTAACTTGGGTTATGTCCAATTGATTAAACCAATTGGAGTGGACCCAAAAGGATAAAAGAAGATGAACTCTACAAAAGTAGATTAAGTGGACTAGATCTAATTGGAGTGGACCAAAGAAGAAAGATGTAACACCCCGATATAATTTAACGGATTAATTTTGATTTTTTATGGCAATTTATTTTCATAGCATTAATGTATTTAGTAGGACTTTTGTACGAAAGATTTAAGGTCGTTTTTACAATGAGAGGAATTTTATCGGTAACTTTTTAGCGATGCTACTTTTAACTTAGCATTAGTATTTTTATTAGTGACAGTTGGCGAATTAAATGTTTAGCGATTAGCGTGACCGAACTTTATCGGCTAACTTTAGCGACGAAATTTTTTTGAAAACCGTAAGTTATAATTAAATGTGGCAAATATAAATATCATTGATTAAGGTATTAGTAGCAATTACCGAAACAATATTTTTATGAACTCTTGGCGACAAAATTCTTTCTAGTTAACATTGATATTTTTACGTGGCCACTTTTAGTGACGATTATTGAAGCGGGATAGCGTCACAACCTATTAAAATTATTCTAGTGTATAAAATTATCATAAATAATTTATTTGGGACTTTTCACAATAATATAAAGTTTCAGGTAAACTTTGAATGACTATGGAAACTTTAAGGGATTTTTAGTAAACTTCCATTTAGGGTTTTAATATATAGAGAGCTTTGAGAAGAGGGCAGCCGTCCCCATTTTTGACACCTAAAGTTATATGGGAGAGAGAGAGAGATAAGACTCTGTGTATTCGTGAGAAAGGACGAAATATTCACAGAGAGAGTCAAGAAAGGATTCTGACGAAACCTCAGGTAAGGAAAATGTGTGTGACTAGGTGTGTGTAAAAATTGGTATAACAGGTTTGTCCTAAAATGTTTTGTGTATGGTGCCAGCAGGTGCTTATGTATTGTGTGGGTGAAGTGGGTTTAAGGAGGAAGAAGGAGGGGAAGGAACAGCCGTATAGCAGTGAAGTGATGTGCAAGAGTGTGTGTTTTGCGAGATGCGTGAGTGTGTGTTTTGCGAGATGCGTGAGTGTATGTGTGTATCTAAGTGTTTATGCGACAAGAAGAAGGGCTACCATGAAGTGGGTTTGGGGAAAGTCCATGTGGGTGTGAGAGGAGATGGGTGTGTAGTTGTGTTATGTGTGTCTTATGTGTGAATATGTTTGTGTGTATAATGGGTATACAGGGGTGAGCTTGTGTGTGTGTTAAAGAAATAAAAGAGGGAGAAGATGTGCAGTGTGTGTGTCTGCACATGGTGATACTGCCACAAGGTAGCCCATTTTGAACTGGATGCTCACGTGTGTGTGCGTGTGAATTGAGTACTCTAGGGTGTGTGTGTACAAGGGTGTACTATGAGAGTATGTGTAATGCTTGAGTGGAAAAAAGCAAAACAAAAAGAAAAAAAAAGAGAGAAGAAGGGGAGAGGGAGGCCCACTGCCTCACGGCAGTGGGCATGGTGGATGTATGTATTTATAGATTTGTGGATGTGTTGTGGAGGTAATGGGTTGTGTATGTCACATGAGTGCATAATGTATATATGTGTGTATATAGTGTGTGTGTGTTATGAGTGGTGTTTCATGTGTGAGCAAGTGATGGTCATGAGATGAAAATGGGGAGCAAGGGAAGTTGCTTGAACAGTAACCATGAGCTGGTGAGTGTGTTTTGGTTTGGAGAGAAAGTAAAGAGAAGAAGAAGAAGAAGAAGAAGTACCAAGCGTGTAAATTTTGTTAGCGTTAAGTGCGACACGTGCGTAAACTAGCGCACATTTATTGTTAGCACGTGAAACATTACAGTATGATACGTTAGGCTATATTAGAATTTCTGGTAAGGTTTCATAATTTTCTGAAATAGTATGTATTTCTAATATTTTTTGTAATTTCAGATTTGGAAAATTATTTTGGAGCCTTTAAAACCTTGAAAATGTTTTGAGAAAAATTATAGCAATGTCTTTATGATACAAATAAGACTCAGTTTGAATTTGATAATTTTTGGAGTTGATTTGCTATGGATTCCATATCGCATTGGTTTTTACAAAACGAAAAATTTAAAAATAGTTCTTATGCCTTTTAATTCTGATTTCAATTTCTATAATATATATATATATATATATATATATATATATATATAAAAGTGCTTATAAAAATTATAGGACTTATTTTGAAGCTGGAAGTAATTATGGCTATTATTGAGTTTTTAATGTATTTAAAGAAATTATTTAATTTGAAAATTTCAAAAAATTCATATTTTGAATTTTATTAATGTTTTAAGCAATGAAAGTGTTTTATTAAAATTTATTATGAATTTTAAGATATCGTTACGCATTAAGTAGCGTACAGGGTTTCGGTTAGCTAGGTTGGTCGTGTATGGAACCCGCTTCGAGCCCCGCAATTTTGAGGATAGATGTGAGCACGTGGTGGGTAGTCGATATTAGGTTTATATTATTGTAGTATAAATTATGTTCTAACATATGAATTGCCAATCTAGGTTCATTCGAAAAATATTGATCGAGTTTGATAGCATCGCTTAGCTTAGACCGAGGTAAGAATTTTATCTCCGAACCCTACATCATCTGAAACCATATGTTTGATCTTAATGGTTTTGCAAATTTTTATTGAACTACTGTTTTATAAATTTTCCTAAAAATATTTGGATTTTACTAGTGAAACCCTAACTTGAACCTTAAGTGATCGTTTGGAATTCTTTATTGATTCTCATTATTTTATCGTTTCAATTATCATAAAATGTTTTGAATTCTATCTATTGTTTCTCAATGTTGACATGAGTTAGTAACTTGGGAGGCATAAGGATGGTCTGTATTGTTGGCGTTACAAGGACGGTTTGTTGGATGAGTTTAACTAGTAGCTAGATGGACTAGTCAGTGTACATATGCATATGTAAAGCGTATCGAGCACTGCCGGAATGACTTTGGTATAGCGTACTACTCATGTTCAGTGCTTCCTGTTTATGTTTTATTGCACTTAAATATTTTTAAAATGGTTATCGATTTAAGGGAATTAAGTTGACACTCATCCCTATGTTTACATTGAAATGCTGTGATTTTCTTTGCAAACCCTTTTAAAATTATCGTTTGATTGTATATAGAAAAATCGTTTTAATTGTTCTGTTCTCTATTATAAAAGTTGTTATTTTGTTTAAATGTAAAATCGTCCGATCGTCATTGAATTGTTTTAAATCTTTAATCAACCTTACTGGACTCTCGAAAGCTTACTCTCATTTGACTTCCTTTTCGCAAGTGATAGCCAGCATTAAGTTGCTTGAATAAGGATTAGAGCCCAGCGAACAAAGGAAAAGGAATTAATTTTGGTATAGATTGTTAGAACCCCTGCGTGGGTGACTTCGATAGTTTATTGTTCAGGTTCAAATTAGTTTCCAGATATGATTGTACACTGAGAGAAAATACATTGATGGATGTTTAGTTACTCTAACATGTTGTGGCATTATTTGGTTGAGTTTGAGATATTATTTTCTTAGTGTAAATGATCGAGCGAGTATTAACGTTCGGAAAATTTCAGGATGTTACAAAAGAAGTCTACAAAAATGCGTATCTATAGTTCACTGGTGCAGGACAGCCTCCAAGGCGTGTCTATGTATATGAAACATGTACATGTACATTTTCTTGCTTAAAGGGTACAAATCCAAAGTTTGTGGGTTAATAATTTAGTTTAACAAACTTTAATGTCCTTGAAAGATTTCGTGGTTTGCATACAGATAGCTAAGTATAATAGGAGCGGTGTGTTACACAACTAATGCAGGTGTGAGAAATGGGTATTTGAACCTGAACTTTACCTAAGCATTCTCGCAACAAGTAAATAACAATCAAGTAAGGAGATATAATTTAAAGATACTTGACACTGGAGATTTAATTGCTCAGCTTGAACTACCATTAATCTTACATCTACCTCTTCAAGAAAGTCTCCTGCAAATGGCGTTGTAATTCACTATCATGGTCAACCTTTCGGTTAAGAACTAACCATCATATAATTCCATGTTCTATGCACACAGTCTAAGAACCAAGCTTTGACAACCCCAAAGCTCTAAAGATTGAGAACCCCTATCTTTGTAACAAGTTGATTGGAATAAGTTTTTTTGTACAATTGAAGCTATACATAGAAAAAAAGAAGAGTACAATTAAATCTCTAACTTTGAAGATACGAAAGAATCAATGGTTTAAAGAATGCTCATTTCCGGTCAAAGAATTGCTCACAAGGAGACTATATCTAATGATGTAAAATCACGAAGATTAAGTGTAAAATGTGTAATCCATAATCGTTTTTGTTTTTCCTGGTGAATGGAGGCTTATAGTATGGTTTCTGCAGTGTATGATGAAGCCTTAAATCAATTTTGATACTGGATCTAAAATATAACCGTTCTACAAGATTAAACATGAATCTTTGGAAAACTAGCCATTATATTCTTATCCAGGAGCTTATAGCCAATTGTCTCCGGTTCTGGAAGGATACTGCCCAAATACAATAGTTTGTATACTCCTTTATAGTTGACTGTAGTGGTTTTCTCAGGATTACACTAAGTCGCCACTTTCTTTTGCTGTAAAGCCAACGAAAAGATCTATTCAATTGTGAAAGTTTAGTCCCCAAATCAACTTTTAGAAAACTAATTGGATTTACCTCAAACTTAATGCCATACGTCCCTAAATACACCTAGACATGGGTGAATGGTGTTTACACAAAGCTATGTATAGATCTTAAACTTCAAAGAATTGGATAACCACACATAAAGACTACGCAAAGATTTATACTGGTTTGACCCCAACTGCCTTCGTCCAATCTCAGAACACTCTACACAGGGAGACATTCTCGAGCTTTTCACTATTTAGGCTAATTTTGGGTGTTAGTTCAAACCTTAGTACACCTCAAAATCTATCCAAGGATTTCAAACAATTGAAGAAAGATATTACAATTGAAACTATTACATAACTTACACTCCTTGATGGGTAGATGTAACGATAAAGTATAAGGTGTGCTACGCTTTCTTAGGTGGGAATAGCTTAACCAAGAAAATAGCTCAAAAATCTTTTTAATGAGTTTCTCACTCACAAGTTTTAAGATTGAAATTTTTGTGCTCGTGAGAGGAAATGCTTAGAAACTTAGAGAGAGATTTTTCAAAAAAGAGAATTAAAATAAACGCTCTCATTTGTTCGTTTTATAGGCAAAGAAATAAGACCACTGGAAATGAAAAATGACTTATCCAATTACAGAACCAATTGTTCTAAGACCTAAAACCAATTCTGTTCAACTGATATTGGTTGAGAAAAACAGTTTAGAGAAACTGCAAGAGTCAGTTGAGCTAATAGTGAATTTAGTTGATTGCATATAAGTTCAGTTGATTGATCTCAAATCTGTTGAGCTGATTTTTGCTTTTGCAAAAAATCATTTTTGATAAGTCTGTACCAATGAGTTGAGCTGAAGATGATTCAATTGAGCTCAATGTAAAACCAGCTGAGCTGATTTGAGAAACAATTGACTAATTTTCTTTTGGAAAAATATATTTTACAATACTGCACAAATCCGTTGAGCTGAATTCTAATTTAGTTGAGCCGAATTCAAAAATTCAATTGACTGAAAGTATTATTGAAAAACGCATGAGCTACTGAAGGGATCAGCTGGGCTGATTCAGAATTCAGTTGAAATCCGCTGAATTGATCTGAGTTCAACTGACTGTTTGCTTTAGGGAACCATATGAGTTCACCGATGAAAACGTTGAGCTGTATTGCCTTTGAAAATATTTTGTGAAAAGTAGAAGTCATAAAATTCTGGTTAGATTGTTTTACTGACTGTTGATCTGTAAGAAAACTTAGCCCATATTGTTTACAAAAGAAAAATGGAACAAGTCTACTGCTCAAGTTCTTCAACAAGGTTAGATCCAAGTCATTTGTGCAACTAGTTTGCCTGATAAATGAAATAACACTTGATCCTCAAGTTAGATATGTCACAAGTCAATGAGTTGGAGTCATTGAAATCAGGAATGTAAACCTGAGGGTTAACATATTCATTTGCTAAAAACACAAAATTGTTCAAGAAAATATGGCCTTGCGTAGAATGCACAAAGGGAACGAACAATTCGAGGTGTCCTCTAATCAACACGATGAGCTGGTCCCTGTTCTATTAGTCTCCGCTATGAACATTCATTCTAAATAAGGTTATTCTAGGTCGTAGTCATCTATTCAACTATCAAATCACGACTAGTTACATAATTGTATATATATATATATATATATATATATATATATATATATATATCATTATACAAAGTAACCTAATACATACATTCTTGTTGCTCCTCGACATTCTATAAGCTTTCGTAACATCTCTACTGTAACTTTGAGCCCCTTCAATTAATCGCGCATATCTAATTTCTCAAATATCTCTCTTCACGAGAGTCTGACAAGCATTTAGTCAAGCATCCATTAAAAATTTGATCAATGCGTTGGTCTTATCATAATAAGATGTAAGGCTAAACTATCAACAAACAATAGGGCTAACAAACAATTTTGAGTTCCATGTTTTACAATGTATATGTGATGTAGTTCATGCATCATCCTGAAAAAATAACGATAGTCTTGTAAGAGAGAAGTAAAACAAACACGAAATTCATTTTCACTTTCACGTTTTACACACACACACACACACATATAAATATATATATATATATATATATATATATATATATATATATATATATATATATATATGTGCTCCATTCCTTTACTTATTTTATTGTCATTAAAAGATTAAGTACGTAATTTTTTGACAACAAAAAACATATAAAAGGATGGAAATCGAATATGGAGGGTGCCAGCACGTGCGAGGTACGGTCCAGATCAAAAACAGACACAGGGCTGCACACGCACCGCTTTGAAAACCCTAGTCACGCCGTTTCTCGCATACTCCTTCACACATCCTTATAATATAAGTATCCCCCTTTCTCGCTCCCCTTCTCTTAAAACCCTAAACTAGATAGTTTTTAGGGTTTATTGACTCTCTCTTCCTCTCCCGCTCTCAGCAGCCATCTCCTTCACCACTCTTCCAAATGGGTAAATCCACCAAGAAATCTACCACCAAGGTAGGTCAATCGACTGGTTTCTTCGTTATGGTGCGATTTTTTCGTGCTTCGTTGACACTCTTTGGTGTTTTTCTGTTTTTTTAGGTTGAAGCTGCTGTTGCTGCTGCTGTTGCTCAGCCCGCAAAACCTTTGAAGAAAGGTTCGTTCTTTCTGTACTGGGCAGGGATGGTGCTGTAGACATCGATGTATCTAGCTTTTAGCGGCGATTGTTTGATGAATTAGATGGGAAGGAGTTTAAATTTGGTGACGATTGTCGCGTATGCTGAAAATATGGTGGGGTTGATTAGTTTCTTGTTGCCCCGCTCTTTGATTTGTTACTATGCGTGTGCATAGATTTTGTTGTGATTGTTTGGTACAACCAACCATAGAAAAAGACTCATTGTATCTAGTTTTTCGCGGTAATTGCTTGATGATATATGTAATTTTTAGTGGCGAATGTTTTGTAAGTTGAAAAATTGACAGAAGACTGGTTTTTTTTTTTGGTGCTCGGCTTTGATCAATTTCTTGTAGGCCCACTCTGGACTGTTGCTGTGCGTATAGGTAAATTAGTGGTGATTGTTTGATACAACCTAGGTGGATAAAGTGAAGCTTTGCCTGGTTGTACGATAGATATGCGTAGACGACAGTGCCAGGACTGTCATTAGCAGGGCAAATAGTAACCCCAATTAGAAACTGAAGTTTGAAAAGTAAAAAGGAAGAAAGGGGTAGTATTGTGGATTTTTCTGGCTTGATTAATTTCTGGCTGGCCCACGCTTGATTGTGATTGTTACTTTAACATGTAGGTAAGAGGGAAGCGGAAGAGGTTACAGAGAAGCAAGCACCTGCGAAGAAGCAGAAGAAGGATGTTGCTGTCGCAGTGAAGCAGCAGGTTGTTGAGAAAGAAAAGAGCAAGAGTAAGAAAAGTAAGAAGAAGAAGGAAACCAGTAGCTCTAGCTCCGAGGAATCCGATTCTGAGGAAGAAAAGAAGGTTTTAACTCATTCTAGTATTAGGCTTGTTTTGTTCTGTTTCAGTATATGTGGTTGGCTATAATATCTGTCATGGATTACGAAAACCTATAGCCTACTCTGAGGAAGACAAGAAAGATGATCTTTCGTTACAAGTTCTGTTGACTGATTTAACAATGAATAGACCATTGAGTGCATCAATTTGGAAATTTTACACTCATCATAATTTATCAGGTCACGGTGAAGAAGGTTACAGTGAAGAAGGCTCCAGTGAAACCCCCTGTGAAGGAATCTGATAGTGATGATGATTCTTCCTCTGACGATGTGAGCAGCATTACTCAATTGTTACTATAATTAGGTGGTCTCATCAGCTGTCTCACTGACTATAAATCTGAACTCACTCTCCTTGCAGGATTCTGATCAGCCTTCTAAGCAGAAGCCTGTGTCAAATGCAAAAAATGGTACAATTTCAAAAAATGTTAAGAAGGATAGCAGTTCCGATGAGTCAGAATCTGAATCATCAGAGGATGAAGTGAGTGTGAGATCATCATTTACTTCTGCTATCTTACATTTGTTGGTTATTGTTGTCTGATTCGGTGTAGAATGGTCTTATCAGCTGTCTCACTTGCTTAAATCTGAACCCCTGCTCCTTGCAGGATTCTGATCAGCCTTCCAAGCAGAAGCCTGTGTCAAATGCCAAAAATGGCACGCTTTCAAAAAATGTAAAGAAGGATAGCAGTTCCGATGAGTCAGAATCTGAATCATCAGAGGATGAAGTGAGTGTGAGATCTTCATTTCTTCTGCTTTCTGAAATTTGTTGGTTATTGTTGTCGGATTCAGTGTAGAGCTCATGTGCCCAAGGTTACTAGAATAGATATGTTGTTTCTTAGCTGTATTTTCTTTACGTAGTATGAGAAGAGTGTTTCTGCTGCCAAGAATGGCCCCACGACAGTTTGCAAGACCATAGATGAGTCCAGTGATGATTCTGAATCCGATTCTGACAGTTCAGACGATAATGTAAGTGTATGGTTTATTTTCTAGAGAGAAGCCATATGGGATTTATGCATACACAAAGCTCTTTGCGTTTACTTATAAGATTTAGTTGATTTGGAAAAACAGAAAGGTGCAGCAAACAAAGTCTCCGTAACTGCTGCAAAGACTGCTGTAGGCACAGGAAAGGAGGAATCTGATGACAGCTCAGAAGAAGAAAGTGACTCGGATGACAGCAGTGATTCTGAAGATGATAAGAAGGTGTGTTACTCTGCTTCTCAATTTCCCTGGTTAATGTATATCCCATGGATTGTTTTGTTTATCCTTATTTCACAAGCCATCTTCTGTTGTTAACAAAATCCCATTAGACAAATAATGATTTTTCCCAGCAAGCCTAAGTGGGCATCTCAGAATGATGCCAGATCTCGCCTCCTCAGTGGAGATCAAAAAAGTGTATTGGCAAGACTTGGGTCTGCCAAAAATTAGCCGGATGAGGATTAGAAAATTTATTTAAAATAGTTACCAACTTTTGAACTTGAAATTGAAACAAAACAAAAATGTTTCCTTCATTTTTCTAAATGAGGATATGAAAATCCGAAAAACGATAAACAAATGGCTTATAAGTTCTCATCTTTGTTCTCCTTCACTAACGGACGGATTATCCTTGAGGAATATCTCCCCCCTTGCCGCACCCCTACCATGAGAATTTGCTCCCCCCTTGGATTATTTGCTTGTTTACGACATATTCAGACTTTATAGTGGTCTCTCTTAAATAAGTTGCAGGCCCCTGCTAATAAAAATGCTCCAGTCAAAGCGCCGGCCTCAAAAGCTTCTGTGGGAAAGGTTGTTCTTTGTATATACATGTCCTGTTATCGATGAACATTTTGATGTGGTAAATTTTCCCAGTTCTTACCGTCTTTTACTACCACAGAAGGCAGATAGTGAAGATGATGAGAGCTCCGAGGAAAGTTCTGATCTTGAACCCCCCAAAAAGGCGCAGGCTGTAAAGCAGGTAGGAGAGGGAGTAATGTTGCTTACGGGTTATTAGTGAATTGACGATGTACATAATACATGACTTGATTTTGGCAGCCGATCCAAACCTCCGAGGGAAGTAGCAGTTCTGAAGAGTCCAGTGAGGAAGATGAGGAGCCAGTTTCCAAGACTCCAAAGAAAACTGTAAACACCAGTGCATTTCGATCTGCGTAGATAGATATGTTTTTTTCTGCATTTTTTATCTGTTGACATATTTTCGCTTTACTTCGTCAGTGCTAGTTTTTTGATTCTATGGTAGAATATGATTTGGGCCTTCTACTTATGAGGTGTTCCTTTCCCAATAGATTATCTAAACTAATTGTTTTTGAGTGAAACAGGACACTGATGTGGAAATGGTAGATGCAGCATCCGCAAAGCAAGCAAGCTCTATTTCTGCAAAGAAAGCTGTGAGTTTCTTTCCCTCTGCTATACATATTGTTTATGTTCAAAGTTATCTTTGTGGTGATTGTCTCACCAGGACAATATATATCTGACAAAAGATGCGTGTTTTTTTTTTCTTTCTATTGAAGCCTCAAACGCCTGCTACTCCTCAAGGCCAAACTTTAGAATCCAAAACTCTGTTTGTTGGCAATTTGAACTTCAATGTTGAGCAAGCCGACGTGTATGTATCTTTTGTTATAGATTGGTGTTTTCTTAAATGCGGCAAGTTGATCATATTTGATGATTGGTTGATTTTGCAGTGAGAATTTCTTCAAAGGAGCTGGAGAAGTTGTCGATGTCCGCTTCGCTACAGATAGAGAAGGCGTATTTAAGGGCTTCGGGCACGTTGAGTTTAATACAACAGAAGCAGCTCAAAATGTATGCTCATCTGTCTTTTAGCAGTCTAGTACTAGTATTGTGATTTAGATCGTCACAGCTGGATGTCCTATATTGGTCAACCAGTTCATGCATCAAAGAAGGCACGCTGAAGCTTTCTTGTGGTTCTCTGCTAAAGTTCCCCCAAAGAACTTAAAAAATTTCTCTTTGACGTTATTATATAGCAACTATAGTGGTAGTTATCTATATACATTCTTTTCTGTATACACATCAGCGGCAGCAGCGTCATTGCTGACTTTTCTGTATGGTTATTACTAATCTCGTCGCAGTGATAATTTTGGATTATTAATATGTATGTGCTACTTGCAGGCCCTTAAATTAAATGGTAACGAACTGTTGGGACGCTCTGTCAGACTTGATTTGGCCAGGGAAAGGGGCGCATACACTCCAGGGTGTGTATACTTTCCTACTTGCAGTCGAAGTTCTTGGTTACACAAGAAAAGCTGATAGTTTTGTCCTTGTAGTGAAAATCGAAGCAAGGAGAACTCATACCATAAGCAGGGAAGTGGTCAAGGGCAAACAATTTATTTGCGAGGTTTTGATACTGAAGGTGACAGGGACAGTGTAGGTGTCGCAAGCTGACTTTGTTTTGGGCATGTCTGCCACTTTTTTTGATCTCTGTGCTAATCTTCTACCCTATGTACTGCAGATTAGGAATGCACTAGAAGAGCATTTTCAGTCGTGTGGAGATATCTCAAGAGTGTCTGTCCCTGTTGATTATGATACTGGCGCTGTTAAAGGGTTTGTACCCTTTTTCCCCCATTATTAATGTCAAAAAGTTGTTTCCTGTTGTGTTTAATTAGTATTAGTATCCCTGGGGTTATTGTGTAATGAAAGCTGGAATTTCCTAGAGGACAGAATGTCTTATTTTATTTTATTGGCTCAAGTGAAGTCTCACTAAGTTGTACATCCTTAAATAGGTTGTGGGAGATCTAGTTTTGCTTTTATTATGGTTGTCTTGCTCCTCTTCTTTTGCCATGTACAGAGTTTAGCCTGGGAGATACTATAATTGCTGTATAAGATAATATGGCTTGCATTTCTGCCTGCAGGTTTGCCTATATTGATTTCGCAGACAGAAATGGTTTCACTAAAGCTCTAGAGCTTGATGGATCTGATTTTGGAGGAAATAGTTTGACGTTGGAAGAGGCGAGGCCAAGAGATAATGACGGTGGTCGTGATAGTGGTGGACGTGGACGTGGCGGTCGTGGTCGTGGAGATTCTGGACGTGGTCGTGGGGATTATGGACGTGGCCGTGGAGGGGGTCGTGGAGATCATGGACGTGGTCGCGGAAGAGGACGTTCAACACCTAACAGACAGAGCTATGGTACACCTGGTACAGGTACGTGCAGTCGTCTACTGTCATTCGGAATCCATACGAGTATATGATCTTGTTAAATTGCTTCTTCAGTTCAATTTTGATTCTTTTTGTGTACTAGTCCGTTCCATTGAAATGTGAAGTCTAGATTACAAAATGAATAAAAGGTTATCGAGTGTTACAGAATATGATGAAAAACTGATACGCAGTATGACATGGCTTCTGCTATTTAGATGGGAGAGTTGAAAGCAGAAAATACCTATTAAACTGATTACAACAATACCAGTTACAGTACCTATTATCCAAAGAGGAATCCTTCCAGTAGTGTCGGCCATTTACCCCACTTCCCTCCACATTTCATTAAGTGGTCATGCTAGAGACATTAACAGTCATGTATAATTATGAGATGAGATTTGGATTAGGTTTATCGTTGGATGAATTGGATTGCTGATATTGACTGACCCCAAAAAAGAAACGGAACTTTTGAAATGGGCATTTTTGAAGTACATGTACAAAACGGCCTTTCATTGAGTTGATTTTTTACTGTGCAGGGAAGAAGACAACGTTCGATGATTAGTTGTGGTACTTGGGAAAGCATCAGCCCTTGTGTTTTGTTTTCGTAGCTCATGGCGGCATTCCTTTCCTAGTAGTTTCTAATGAGAGCATGGGAGATTTTGGACTTGTTTTACAGGCTACTCTAGCAGATTGTAATATTTTTGTCACCTATTTTGGACTGAAAAGAACACACTCCGTCTCTAGCAATCCAACCATCCGATGATTAAATTTCTTTTGCTTGGGTGCATTCACGTTTATATCATTTTTGTGAAAGAAATGCATGTATTTGGCAATATTGTGTGTACCTATTTTCACTTTGCAGATACAGTATAATACTTGCACCACTGTATCGTTTGATTCAGTCGGTGTTTTTTGTCTATTTTGATTCAGTAAAAGTTGTGTAGTTGGGTTGCAATGCCCCTTCATGGATCTAATCTATCACAAGCTCTTCAATGCGTTAAAAGAATAGCTCTTCTTTGAGATTTCCGTCATTCTCATTCTCAAGGAGAATGACTCTCGAACAAAGCCTCCTGAAATCTCGTGTAATCTTTTTAAAATTAATAAAATAATTAGGAGGGGATAAAGGACGTTTAATTTTTTTAGTGCACGAATGATGTGAGCGGAAGAACCTTCTTCTGCTGATGCATTTTTTTTTTTTGGTTAAACAGGAGAATGATGATATTAATATGCGAATCAAGTTACAGGAGTAAACATTTTATTTTTTTGGAGTGTTACATCTTCTTAGTTACATGAGTAGCGAAGCTCTTTTTAAGAAAATTAGATAAATCTACAATAAAACAAAACAAGTAATATCAAGAAACTCACCTTGATGGATCTAAGGCCCCGTTTGACAAAATTTTTTTCCCTTTTTTTTTTTCAGTTTTAAAAACTGAAAAAAAAGGACGTTTGGTAACCATTTTTTTTCAATTTAAAAAATCAGTTTTTAAACTGCAGAGTAAAAAAAAAAACTCCAAAAACTGATTTTTTTTTTCGACCACCACCACCACCCTCCCACCGCCGGCAGCCACCTCAGGCGACCACCGCCGGAGACTGCCGGCAGCCACCTCCGGCCGCCGGCGACCACCGCCGGAGACAGCCTGCAGCCACCTCCGGCTGCCGGAGATTGCTAGCAGCCACCTCCAGCCGCCGGCGACCACCGCCAGAGACGGCCGGCAGCTACCTCCGGCCGCCACCGCCGGTGACTGCTGGCAGCCACCTCCGGCCGCCGGAGACTGCCGGCAGCTACCTCCGGCCGCGGGCCACCACCGCCGGTGACTGCCGTCGGCCACCATCACCACCACCGTCGACCACCGCTACGCCCCACCACCGCCACCGCAAACCACAAAAAAAAAAGTCAAAATAAAAAGAGTTACCATACACCAAAAAAAAAAACCTCAAAAAAAAAGAATTATCAAACACCCACTTGTTTTTATAAAAAAATAAAAATTAAGCTGCTCTTTAAAAACTGAAAACCAAATTTTTTTTTTGTCAAACGAAGCCTAAATGTACAACACCTACTTTCTTTTTTTCTTTTTTTTTAACACATAATAAAAAGAAAATTACAACACTCACTGGATGATACCAACGTAAAACACGTAGACAAAAGTAAACAACAACACATAAAAGCACTGCCAGCAGCCCACGATAGACTTGATAGTTGTCCTATGGGTGCAGCACGCCTCGAACCTCGTGCACCCTGGCCGGCGCCGGATTTCCCACCTTCTCAGGCCCTCATTCCGCTGCCGAGCCCCGGTATGACACAAATTGCCGAACTAATGCTGATCATCGACCACCTGTCGCACCTGCAGAGGCTCTACCACCTACCGCAACCTCCCCCGTCAAAGCAATGGCCAAGCCACCTAAGAACAACCAACTACAATCGCAGACCATTCTAAGGCAAAGGGGGAAGGGGGATCCAGGGGGGGAGGGGAAAAAAAGCCCTATTAGAGAAAACCTAGCCTAGACTCACCAATCGAACACAAAACCAAGGACGCTCGAACCCTATGATCTTGCCGGAGGAAGAACTGAAGAAACTCTCTACCAAACCCAACACCTTGACTCCGAACTAGGACAACCCCCCAGCAGAAATCGGACAGCAAACCGAAATTCACACAAACCTATCATCAACGCCGGCAAGTTGGGAGGACCACATCAGATTCGCTGGTGCTTCGTCGCAACCCCGACGGCTAACCAAACTCGCCAAAGCCTCCCAAATCCCAATTGAAAACCCTAATTAAAACACGATCTAATCAACCAAGAAGGAAAATCGAACAAAGCCCTAGGCCGGAATCCGACCGCCGCCCCACGCTCCATCGCATGGTGGGGCCGCCGCGATATCTTTCTGAGTAAGGTTTTTAGAGAGAAGGGAGTGATATTTTTAGAGAGAGAAGAATCGGCTTTGGCTAATGCATTCTTGGAACTATCAAAAAAAATTTCCGGACCCTTTATGAGAGATGGGGACGAGCTATGACCTTAGACCTGGATAAAAGAAGATGGGAGTTTTAAGTCCTCTCCCCTTAATGATAGTGAAGGAGATGGTAGAAGAATATATGATCTTAGACCCTACATGATAGAAGGACGGAGGGATTTCTTTTCCCTTTTTTTTTTTAAATTTTATTTATTGTGGGTAAAAATCCTACTAATCATAATATGAATAAGCAAGCAGTACAAGATATAGTACAATAAGAAAGAAAATACTAAGTTACCGCTACTGTTGAACATCGCAGATGACTAAGATCACATGTTTTTCTTCACTCGCCTGCCCACTTTTGCAACCAACGGTCTATTCATTTTCTTAGTAGTTTCAAAATGCCCCGCACCCTCCCGTTAGTGAAGGAAAAAAATTAAGAAAAAGTCCATGCGACCCACTCTTGCAACTAGCCGGTTGCTAAGACATCATTCTTTTTTTTTCTTTCCTTTTTCTAGGTTGTCATCTCCCCCCCCCCCACCCATCCCCACATACTCACATGCATGCGCACACACAGACACACGAGTAGTGTTGCACACACACAAATACACAAGCAGTGTCGCGCACACACACACACACAAATACACAAGCAGTGTCGCGCACACACATAAATACAAACAGTGTCGCGCGCCACACACACAAATGCAAACACACGTATACACAGACAGACCCAAAGAATATGTGCACTTGTCGTGCGTGTCTCTGCGTAGTTATGTGTGTGGACGTGTGCTTGTGTGGTTCGTGAAGGCAAAGCGAATTGGTTATTACGCCTTCCATCTTTAATGTAGTCCATATGCAAGAAAGACTTGCAAATTCTATAATGGATTCTAGATGCCCCCGCCCTTCCCATTAGTAGACGAAAAAATAAGAAAAAGTCCATGCAATCCACTCTTGCAACTAGCCGGTTGCTAAGACTTCATTCCTTTTTTTTTTTTTCTTTTTCTGGGTTCTCATCTCCCCCTTGCCCAACCTCACATACTCACACATACGCGCGCGCACAGACACACAAGTGATGTCGTGCACACACATACATACAAACAATGTTGCACATATGTGTGCGCGTGCACACACACACACACACAAAAATACAAACACACATATACATAGACATACCCAAAGAATATGTGCGCGTGTCACTCGTGTCTCTGTGCAGTCATGTGTTTGTGCGCGCGCGCGTGCATGTGTTTATGTGGTTCGTGAAGGCTAAGCAAATTGGTCGTTACGCTTTCCATCTTTAATGTATTCTATATGCAAGAAAGACCTGCAAATTCGGAGGCTAGTAACAAGGCACGATTTAGAATGAAAGAAAGCTCTATAGTTAAGGTTGGTTTTTTTTTTGTTGTTGTTGTAAGAATTAGATTTTGTTTTATGGGCATTCAGAAGTAATGATACGATGTATAGATGGTAGCCTTTTATAGAGAGATAAATCTTATTCTAAAATAATCATTAAATTCATGAAAACATGATTCCATAGTTTTAGAGTTCACTATCTGATAATCACTTCAACCTCGACTTCTTACAATCAATAAGGGCTAAAAATAATCTGGGATTTTTATCCAAAACCAACAAACTGATATAGCTAGTTGACTACGTCTTTACTTCTCATCAGATAATTTTTCTTAAGTTTCCAAAACTAACTAGACATGACAAAAATCTATTTTGAGCACATGGAATAGTTTTATCCTATGGTTTGAGTCTAATTTATCTTTCAAACCATGGCTTTAACTTTTATGGCCTATATCCACATAATCCAACAGTTTGTGGGCATGTGCCCGTGTGGTGGTGGATCTGTGTGTGTACGCAAGCACGCGGGGGTGGGTAACAGGTGTGTGTGGTGGGTTTGTGTGTGAAGGATGGTAGTTGTAGTGGCTAGTGCAAGTTCGTGGTGGGTGACAGGAGAGGGGGGAGAAGAAGATGAAGAATAGAGAAAGAAGAAAGAATAAAATAAAAAAAGAATTCTTCCACATAGCTCGCTTGTTGTAGGAGCGGGCTGTGCAAGATTTTTTTTGCCTCACTAAGGGAAGGAGAGAGCATTTTGGGAATATTGAAAAAATGGATAGCCCGCTGATTAGAGGAACAGGCTATCAAGAAGCAAAAATAAAAAAAGACGAGAAAAGAAAAACAGTGATTTCAGCCATCTGCAATGTACAATGGACGACTAGATCATGAGTAGGAAAATAATTGATCTTTTGAGTTATGAAAACTCAGTATTGCATATCCAATATTTAGATGGACTTCCAACGGGTTCGTTTGTTTTCCTTTGGCACTTGTTACAACATATAGCTCTTGCGAGAAGATGGCCACAATAGATGCCTTTATCCAATACTACTAATCTTTTATGAAATCTATATATCTATATAAATGCCGAGGTGTTACACATCTTTTTATATATATGTGCGCACAAACACACAGACACACACACACACACACACATTATATGAATGAATAGAAATAATGCGAGACTTCAAAATATGATCGAGCAAGTGCATTTCTAAAGCCCACAAATCACTACCCATCAATGCATTTAACACATCCTCATTTTCAAGTTTCCTAGAAGTTAATAATTAGGGTGAGTGCATTACAATTAGGTAGTAAGGGAAACTTTGCTTTTTTATTTTTCTTCTCACCATGAGACCTAGTTCTTCACATCAAATTCATCTAGGTTGATAAATATGTCACTTAATGGGCTTGTAGAAAGATAAATCTTCCCTTTAATGTTACAAGAGGAGCGTTACGAATGCAACCCCGCACGGGCACACACGTTAGCATGTACGGTCCATAGTAAAGTTTTTTTCTTTAAATTTGCCAAACAACCTAAGATATAGAGCGGTCCCTCCCCTAATGCCCAAATTGCCCCTAAGACAAAAACATATTAGTTTATTTTCACAATTTTTTGTTGGAACAAGGCGTCAATGTGGGTGGCTTGGCTACATCCAGAACACAGACAATGGTGACGAGCAGTAGATCTGGGTTAAGAAGCCGGAGAGGGCAGCGATGGTGGTTAATAGATGGTTCTGGGAACTGAGATTGAATCAGGGTTCGTGGTTGGGAATGGTAGCCGACAATTAGTGGCCTATGGCGGGGGTTGATGGTGGCCAGTGGTGATTGACGGTGTATGGTGTGGTGGGGTTAAAGGTGGTTGAAGGTGGCAATTTTGGAGACTGGTGGCCTTTAGTAGGACTGATGGTGGCCGGCAATTATTGGTAGTTTAGGTGGGTTTAGCGGTGGTTAAAGGTGGCGATTGTGGCTTTGGGGAGGTTTGTGACAATTACTATAGTGGTTGATGTTAGGTTTTTTTTAGCTTTTTTCCTAAATCCTCGTTATAATATTAACATTATTTCTGGTTCTAATGATACTGCACGTTCCATTAATTGGTCATGCATTTTATTGTTTTATCTCTCTCTCTATATATATATATATATATATATTAAATAACTCATTCTTAATGAGAGGATTTATCTTGGATATGGAAGTGGAGACTTCAAGTTAAGTACTAGTGCAATTGTATAATGCATTGAATATGATCAATGGTAATAATATTTTACTGTGCTAATATTGAATACTTATTTTTCACGAAAACACTAAACGTGAAAATTCGTAATTCTGTAATAATGATGAACTCAAATTCATAATATACAATACCTTGCCATTCAAATGAGCACGACTAAGTTATAGTCATCAATACCACGGCTATAGGGCAATGTGTCGTCACAAATTTTTAAGTGCGTTAGGGATGTGTGTTAAATTAATTCATTGTTGACCATATATGAAACTTGGCCAAGTCTTTTAGTAAGGTATATTACTAAAATGTTGATATATTTTATTAAATCAATGGAATGATCAATTAAGTTATGAAGTAGATAGCTAAGTATTAGATATAAATGTTTCAAAACTACAATAATGTATTTCGAGACTTTTATAAATATCTTGTAAAAGGAAATTTGTGCAGAAAATTAGTAATAAGCACTTAAACCATATTTCCTAGATTAGAGTGCAATTACGGTTATTAGTGGTGTTAATTATAATTAATAGGTTTTAGATAAGGTTATACAATAAACTTGTGATTTAAGAATCCTATTGTAGCTAAAAAAGGAAACCCTTAAGGATCCCCTTCTTGGCCTTAATTGTGATAAGATTAAGAGAGCGAAAGATTAGACCTTCATACGTACTAGGCCTAATGGAATTTTTTGAGATCGTCCGAACTAACTTAAAACGATTGAGATGGTCATTTTTATCATTTCTGTCACTCCAGACCTCTATAAAAAGTGTCTTTGGGCTACATTTTAGTGGGGTCAACTTTTTCTCTCTAAAGCTTTTACACATTTCTTCCCTAGAAGTTGTATACCATCTCTAAGGGAACCATACCCCGAGAAACTAAGCCTAAAGGTTACCAAATCGGTGGGAGGAATGCCAATACTCTGTCAAAGCCATCTAGTGTAAATAACATAAAAAATGCGAGGTCTCAACATGTAGTGTCATGTGAAGCCATTCCCAAGCCACGACAACAGTTTACTTGTTAAAACGCCTGTTGAAAAAAAGTCTTTGAACAATTTCTACCAAGAGGTTTGATTGCCAAGTTGCCACCTACTACTGTATTGGTTGTTTTAACCAAATGATACGATGACCAACCTCATTGTGCTCATCATCAAAGAGCCAATCATCACACAGAAAAATGTGTTGCCCACCGTCATGCCATCCAAGATTTGATTGACAGAGGTGAAGTAAACCCTTCTGCCTAACCTAATATGAAGACATAATCTCTACCGACGCACCAAGTGCGCATAAGTGAGACATCTCTTTGGACGCTAGATCTTTCTACGCTCGACTAAGAGGGGGATATTTTTTGCCAGATCACCCCAGCATGAGATAATACCTGTTAGCTCTCAGATCAATGTCAAAGACTTTTCTGGTGCCGAACTGGGTACGATGCCAAGCCGGAACCTTGGATAATTTTCCTATATTTTCTAGATTACATTTTTTGGACTAGTACTTTTGATTGTTAATGTGCCATTAATTTTGCTTACTCTTTGTTTGTCGATTTAGTCTGATGCAGTTGAGGATGAATAAAAAGTAAAAAATATTCTCTTTCTTAAAAGTCTATTTTAGGATTTGAGTCAAATAGAGTTTGTGCTTCTAATAAGTCTAGGAGTCCATCCTTAGAAAGTCGAGAGCATAACAATTTTCCTTTTTCAAAGTAAGAGATAATTGCCTAATTTCATATCCGTTGAATTCATAATTGACCAATCACTTCAGCATATTGTGCAAAAGATAATTTTAAATTTTAGACTAATGGTCTATCTCGGTGACACTTCTTCTTTGTACTTGGGGGTAGTGATCCCTGTGTTTTTAAGCTAAAAAAAAGAATTTCAATTTTCTTTGAAATTGAATGTCTGGAAACCTAATGGGAGAACTTGATTTAAAAACCTAATCATCCGAGTGAGAATCTAAAAAATTATCCAGAAAAGGCCGTGACTTCCTTCTTTAACCAACCTATCAGTCACTAGAAACAAGTCAAATCCTCAAAGTTAATGAGGTGTCATATCAATGTCAAGACTTTCTCATGTTAAAAGCTCACTTACTCCCTCTCGTAGCTTGGACCATTCATCTAAAAAAAAGAGAAAAAGCATGCTAGGCTTGGTCTCCATTGGTATACAATAGATGTTTTTGTTTCATGTTTGAGTTCTTGAGCCTAACTACTATTTGTTTCTTAGCCCATACCCTGACCCTGGCCTACATTGTGTCCCATTTATAAAGTCCTCCTTGAGATTATGCTCTTATTTGAGTGAGAGAAATGCTCTTTTACATATTGATCAAGTAAAAAAATCAAAAAATCAAAAAATTGAATAAAAAGAAAAGACGATAATGGTCCATGCACCTTTTGAGCTTGCTGTATTATGAGATGGTATTTTCACCTCTTTATGGCTTGCTTGATGACCTTTCGATTAGTGATCTTCCGAACTTGACGTGTTCTCCTCCTTGGGACCTAATGATGACCATTAATTTTAATAACCTATCTGGTGCACCCTACTCTATAAGACAGTTTGATATATTGGCCACCAGTTCAATGATAATGTAAGAAGCCTTACGAATTTATTTAGTGCCTTTCTATCATGCACTTGATAGTCAGCCCAATCATATTCATTGAGCTTTTGGCTAATCATGGGCTAAGGTCCTATCAGCCTCACCGTATACACAGCAGCCTCACAACTCACACACTTACGTCCCGACTATCCATGTTTTGAGCTCAATCTTTTTGTGGTAGTCTTGAGAATTTGAACTAGTGCATTGAAGTTAAGAATCAAAATTTTCACTGAAGTTGAAGGACATTTGATGATAAGGAATTGAAATGTTTTCGATCACAAACTTCAATAGTCCTCCCCTTTTTAAATACTATGCATGGATATTATCTTTGTCATAGGTTATTTTTTATGTGTCTTTAAGGGGTTTTCCTAGGTGATCACACTTTTGTTATATGAGGGTTAACCCCCTTTGTATTTAGTCTAGTGGCTCCTTGTTATCCCTTATCCTATCAGTCAGGATAGTTTTTGTCTTAGGTCGTCTTGTTTGCTGCACTGTCAAAATTTTTAGTTCAGGGGTTCTGTTCATGTCTCCTTTCATGAAAGTCAGGATAATGTCTGTCTTCTTCCAGTCCAGCACATGGTCACTCTTGTCCAAAGGCAATTCGCTTAGGGGCTCTCTACGAGTCCCCTTTCACGACGGTCAGGGGTGTCTGTGTCCTTCTGGTGTTTAGCTAGGGACTTCATATGAGTCTCTTCTCAAGATAATTGTGACAGAGTTTGGCTTCATCCAGCCCATTGCACGGTCAGTTTTGTATGCATACATCTTTGTCAAGGGGCATCCTGAAATCCCCATTTCACGACAATTATGATGGCACCTATCTTCATCCTGTCCATTGTAAGGTCAGTTTCATCTGCATACATTTTTGTCTAGGGGCTCCTTGCGGTTCCCCTCTCACAACAGTCGTGGTAATGTCTATCTTTTGTTCACCTAGTTCATCATATGATCACCATCATCTTCAGGGATTCTTGTCTAGGGGCACCTTGTGGTTCCCTTTTCACGACAGTCGTGGTAGTGTTTGTCCTTTCTTCATCCATTTATTGCATGGTTAGGGGCTCCCTGTGATTCCCCTTTCACGACATTCATGATAGTGTTTGTCTTTCTCCAGTCCATTGTACGACCAATTTTGTCTGCATGAATTTGGTCCAGGGGCTCCATGTGATTTCCTTAAACTGACAGTCAGGGTCAGTGTGAAAACTAGAGGGCTGGAGATAGAATTCTATGATCTAGAGTTAGACAAAAGTGATAAAAGAAAAAATTGAAACATAAAACAAAATCTGATTCTTGACATGACTTTTGACACACTCATATCTCTCTCGACTCTAAAGGGTCAAATTTATCCCTTCAGCCCTTAGCTCATCTTTTTTTTTATTTAGATTTGAGTTTGAGGGCATTTGACCCTTACTTCAGGGCATGCGTGAAAGTCATGTACATTATTCTGTCCAGGTCCGGTTTGAACTACATTTAGCTTAATCCCTTCTAGATGAGCGTATGTAGGCAACCTCTGTAGGATGCAACCATTTTGCAGTCCACGTCAATGGTCGAGGGAATTAACCCTCAGTTCAGCATTAGTACATGAAGTGTCCTCGTCCAGTCTCAGTCCAGATTTGTATTCGAGAAAACCCTTGATCCATGTCGGCACGCCAATACTGCATACCTCCCTCTTTCCTATCCTTATCCAGTCTCAGTATTTGGGGGGTAAAAACCCTTAATCTACGTCGACACATAGATCGTGCACCTGTCTCTCTCTGGTCCCAGTCTCTCTCTGGTCCCAGTCTAATCTCAATCCCAGTCCTATTCCAGATCCATATTTGAGGGTAGAAACCCTTAATTTATGTCGACACAGAGATTACCTTACTCTATTCGAATTTTGGCCCAGTTCCAATCCCAATCTCTGTCAAAATTTGTGTCTAACCCTCAATTTAGGTTAGTATGTAGAGATGGCGTATAGTCCAGCCCGAGCTTCAGCTCTGGTCCCAATCCAGTTCAAGTTCTAGCTCCGGTTCCAGTTTTAGCTCTAATCCAGTTTTAGTATCCCTAGATGACCAATTGTCATTACCATTGCTTTGGCTTCTAGATGCACCTTATGGCTAAGCTACCAATTGTCATTACTATTGGCTCCGGCTCTCAACCAATCGTCATTAGTATTGTCTCCGACTTCTAGGTACGCTTTTTTCCATATTCCTAAATGACCAATTGTTGTTACCGTTGGCTCTAGCTTCTAGTAGTATTTCCTTATGGCTGAACGACCAATTATTGTTATCGTTGGATCCGACTTTTATAGTCTTTTGTGCATCTGGATGACCAATTGTTGTTACAGTTAGCTCTGACTTCTATATGTGCTTTCATGTTCAAGTTTAAGCGACTAATTGTCATTATTGTTGGCCATTTCTCTTAGACACGACTTTTCAGTATCCTTAGACAACCAATTGTTGTTACCTTTAGCTCTGGATTCTAAGGATACGCCTTAAGCCTAAGTGACCAATTTTTGTTACCGTTAGCTCTAGTTCTGGATAAAGGTTAATTCTTTTCACTATCCTCTGGCAATCGATTGTAGTTACTGTTGGCTCTGGCTTTTAGGGATGCACCGGTGTCTGGCGACTAATCATTTTCACTTTTGGTTCAAGCTCTTAGATAAGGTCCATATTCAATTTCCCTTTTTAGTATCCTTAGATGATCAATCGTTGTCACTATTGGCTTCGACTCCAAACTATATTCCCAACATTTTCACATTGGTTTGATTACTTTTTAAAAAAAACGTAGGAAGCCTTGCAAAGGTTCGACCTCATATCTGTGTGAGTCTTTGAGTCTGTCTTAGGTCTTGTGGTCCTTTCTATATTTCTACTATAAAAATGTGTTATTTGCGGTGATGTTCGCCCATAAGTGAGCTCCCTCATCAAGAGGCTCTTTAGACACCCATTGTGGTAGTCTTATTTTATCTTTCTTATTAGTTTTGTTGGGCTTTATTAATGATTAAGTTTATGATTACTATGTTTAGGCCTAATAATGTAGTAAGCCTAATCTATTTTTTAGTCCAATAATTAGTTTAGCCCAACCTCGTTAGATTCCAGTCCAGTTGATTAAAGCAGTCCACTTAATTAGGTTTAACCCAGATCTAGTTAAGAGATTCACCACAAGGAAAAGGATTTTTAGCGACGGAACTATCCGTCGCTAAAAGTCATTATTCTGTTGCAAAATACTTTTAGAGTCCATTGCTAATAACCTCGTCGCCAAAAGTTTGACAACGGAATTTGAAAATCCGTCGCCAAAAATCCAACTTTTAGCGATGGATAATATATTCATTTAGCGACGAAATGTCCATCATTAAAGATAATTTCCATAATTTAGTGTAAAGAATTTATTAATTTCAAAAAATATTTTAGCAACGAAAAATCCCGTCGCTAAAGGTTTTTCATTTCATTTCATGGTAGACTTTTAGTGACGGAATAAAATTCGTCACTAAAAATGATATTTTTTTGGTTTTTTTCGCCAAACTTGTAATCACAATTCCAACAATCAATTCCCAATCCAAATTAGGGTTAAATAATTGCTGATCCATCATCAATTATTTAACCCTAAAACACATAGTATATATATTTAAATTCTGTAATAATTGAACATAAAATGTATACAATATTGTTCAGAACTATCAACCAAATATAACAGGGAGTGGCGACACGAGTGAAGGGGGGATACAAATAGGGGAGGGGAGTACAATTCCAGGACGGCAGGGGAAGGGAAGAGGGGAAGGCTCAGAGCTCGTTGAGATCGGGATCTGGATCCTAGTGATCGTCATCGTCCACTGGGGTACTGTCATCTGGATCCGGCTCGTTATGTCCAGCAATAATGTCCTGCATTAAAACCACACACGCATTCTCGTTACTAATTTTTTATTATGTTTATTCATGTATATATTGACTTCATAAAATAACTGTTTTGTACCACATCTTGAGCCCTGATCATCTTGAACACCTCTTCAGCAATGCGACAAACATCCTCCAGATGTAATTGTCGCTCCATAGTCGATGTTTGTGTCTATGGAGGGGCAGTAAGAGGTGGGGACGCTCCCATCACGGCACGCGCAGTTGCACAGGACAGGCAGAGTACATGCCCTTTCCACCTATCGACGACTCCCGATGTATCCAGCCACCGCTTCAATCCCCTGATACTCATACTCGTGGACACTGATGGCTGTTTAGACTGCTATCCAGACCTTCTAATTTGTTCATATGAGGCATGCAAAACAGTGGTTTGACATTGAAGACATTAAGGCAATTAACATTGAAGTCATAAACAAAATTTTAACTATAAACAAATTAATTTGTAACTTACAACGATCTGCCAAGCAATCTATGAAACGAAGTACCCCGCCCGATGTGCATCATCTTTTTCCTTTTTCTGCATGTGCGTCATCGTGTATTAAAGCACAAACATCATCATTCTCCAGGTTTGGGTGCTCAGCCGCATTCCTATGTCGGATGATGTCGTGAGGCACCGACCCTCTTGTGTGCGTAGGATTCTGATCCTTTCTATTCTCCCTTCAACTCCTACTCTTTGCCTCCCAAGATGGATCAGTGATCCACCTATCAACCATCTGCCCCATGCAGATGATGAGATCCAATGAGGGGGACACCCCTTCCACTCCTCCATCGGGGCACCATCCAGTAACAACTCCCTCGCCCGCTCCCGTGAGATGTGTAGCCATCATCGGTAATTTTTAGCGATGTAGGCAAAAAAAGCCATCCTCCCTAATGCCTACTGCTCAGGCGACTCAAACTCGAACCCCTCCTACAAGGCATCCGATTACACAATCAGTACAATTAATTAAAAAACCATACCAGCCGCTCCTCCCACAGTGCCTCCCTCGTCCTGACATCCCAGTCCTTCCAGTACAACAGTGGCTCAAAAAAGCGGTCCATCGCAAGGACGCCAGTCTTCGTTTTTGTCAAACACTCCAGGATTCTTATAAAGAATATCATTAATATCACTAAACTAGTGAACAATAATAACTATCAGAATCATTAAAATTTCAAGTACTGCATTATGTGATTTTTTACTTACTGGCCATCCTCGGTGAGAGTAACTAGCTTTTTCCGCTAGGAATCGATGGGCACCACGCATGTGGGTCCACGGCCTCGACAAGATCCTATAAATGCCAACATTAATTTAGTTAAAATATAATTTAAATATAAGGTAGACATGATGACTAAATGCTAATGTCAAATATACCTATGTTGTCGAACCCACTGAAGAAGAACCAACGTGCAGTTGGGAAGGCTTAGCCTAGGGCTGGGGTCGGGCCTACTAGAGGCTCGGCCTAGGCAATGCCGAGGTCCTAGCCACTAGCGTAGATGTAGCTCCGCATCCACTGCGACCACGAATGGCCCGTAAACTATCCATAACTAATAGCACGAAATTGACTTTGTATAGAGGAAGTCCAAAGAAATTATCACATTAAGATGACAACACGAAACTGCTACCACATGCTTTTGATTACACTAAAACGAGTATGGGTGGATTATAAAAATGACTGCAGAAACACTATATGAATCAAATGAACGAGTAAGTTAACATATTACTACGGAGTAATCAAGTACATGTCAGACTGGGAAGATGAATTTGTTATGTTGTAGGATTAGGTAAAATATTCAAGTTACTTATTACAAGTCATAAACGTTACTACATTACAAGTCAATCATCTTCATTTTAAGAATCATCGTCATCATCGTCATCATTGTCTTCATCTTCAGACTCATCATCCTCTTCTTCTTGAGACTCGTCGTCCTCTTCATCTTGTAGTTTATCCTCTTCGTTAGTAGACTCATCCTCATCATCTTCAACACTTTTTACATGTTCCTTTTCATCATCTACGACTTCTTCTCCTAGATAAAGTGTTGCTTGAAGGGGAAGGTCATCCTCCCCGTTATTCACCTCAACAGGTACCAACACAAGTGCTTGGTCGGCTTAATAGGTGTCTACCTCATATGATATGCGAATGACAATTTTTGGACTTGATAACAGTAAACCAATGAGATTTAGGATTTACAACATGTTCCGCATAGAACACTTGTGTAGCTTGACTAGCAAACACAAATAGTTCATCTGATGCAAGTCTTGACTTAATATTGATATTTACAATCACTTGCGAGCTAACACACATTCCTTTATTGCATATAATATCAAACCAGGTACACTTGAACATTACCAAGCGGTTTTGGCTACCCAGATATCTATAATCTCATCCAATTCTCCATAAAAGTTCATGCAATTCTCATCATAACAGTCTTTGTTGACCAATACTCCACTATTTTGGATTTGTTTATTTCTGTCATCATCTTTTGTGGTATAGTCACCATGACTGGATGCTTATTTTTTAGGGCCTTGAGCTAGTACTTTTAAACAGGAGTCTACCTGTTTGTCGACCGATTGAACCTATTATACAAGACGGTGAAAATTAAGGATAAATCAATAAACTAATAAATCACATAACTATATATAACACATAGTATAGTTTGATTTGAGACTTACACGTCTTTTGAACCATTCAACGAATTGTGATTTTTGATGAGATTCATGTTCCGTAGGATCAGTGATTTGAGATTTCGTATCGAACTCATTGCAAATCGATATGGTTAACCCGCTGATCACACAGTTTAGTGTTTACAATAATTATTTGAACACATTAGTTTACTCAACGAAAGCTGAAATTTCTTCACAATTTAGAAGGACATATATTGTTGTAGCGCTACACTCTTCATCTATTAGCCATTGCGTGTAGTTCGTCCGAACGGACTACCTGACTGTTTGAGTATTGATAAATGCCCTTCTAAATATGTGCTGACTTCGGGCTAATTTTGGCCTAGTTGATTTAATCTGGTATCAACATTAGGTCGAAAATATTGGCTACAAAAGTTAACAAGCTCTTCAATTATGTAAGCCTCAGCAATTGAGCCCTTAACATGAGCTTTATTACATATTTTTATCTTTGAATGAAACATGAACCTAGAAGTTTATGGAATAGAGTTAAGTGAAATATCATGGATGACATGGTTTGCATTAAGTGTAAACGAACAACAAAGAGTCAAAAGATTACCTCTTAAATGAATACATCCATCGATATTACACATGTCCACCCATCTTAGCTTCATTGCACAAGTCCACCCATATTGCACAGGTCCACTGATATTATATACGCCAAGTGAACAGGCAAATGCTCCATTGAATCAAAGAAGGATGGTGGGAAGATTTTCTCGATCTTTCAAATTGTTACCACAATGTTCTTCTCAAGCACCTCCATATTACTTACCTGGAGTTTATATCTCGAAAGAAATGAGATAATTCTATCAAAGTCTCGTATAGAACCTTTGGCAACAATTATCAGAAGGCAATAGGAATGAATTTTTCCAAAAATACGTGGCAGTCGTGACTCTTCATCCCTTGAAACTTGCACTCTGATACATTGCAGCAACGAAATATGTTAGGTGCATACCCATCTGGAAGCTTCAAATTTTAACCCACCGACATACCTTTTCACCTGTTTCTTGCCTAGACAACATAGTACTTTCAAAAGTATCGTCCTCCCCCTAACTGTTTGAGGATGTAGTTCACGGCGTACACCCAACTGTTGTAGATCCTTTCTCGCTTTAAGGTGATCTTTCGATTTTCCCTTCACATTCATCACTATGTTGAACACATTATCGAAAACATTCTTCTCAATGTACATCACATCCAAGATCTTTCGAATAATGATTGTCCTCCAGTAGTCTAACTCCCAGAAAATATACTATTTCCTCCAGTTGCGCTCTTTTCCATATCCTGAAATCTTTTGATCCAACACACCCGTGCCATATGGTATGTCAGTATCAAGTGTCTCCAGGCGTGAAAACACTTCATCACCAGATGAATAGTCCAGTATGACAACCTCATGCTCTATTGTTCCATCGAATTTATCCTTCTGCCTACAGAACTAATGGCCTGCTGGCAACAGCTTATAATGACATCCGAACCACGAGGCCTTTCCGCGGTGCTTTAACGTATGACCGGGATTCATGCCCATACAAGCAAGGCATGCTAACTTTCCATGCGTGCTCTAATCACATGTCATTCCCAATGCAGAAAAATCGAGTATAGTCCATATTAAAGCAGCCCTTATCTAACAGTTCTATTTAAGAGATGTATCATAAGTTTCAACTCTACGATCCCATAGCATTTTGACCTCATAAACCAACGGCCTTAAATACACATCTATGTCCTTACTAGGACTCTTCAACCCTGGAATAATCAACGACAAAAACATGTACGACTTTTACATGTACATGCCAGGTGGAAGGTTATACGAGACAATAATAACAGGCCATGTGGAGTAAGACGTGCTAGACTATCCGAAAGGATTGAACCGGTTGCCAAACCAAGTCTAACATTCCGAACTTCTTAAGCAAAGTTTGGATGCCTGTGGTCAAATTCATTCCATACATTTCCATCAGCAGGGTGTCATATCAGCATCGTTGCTACGAGGCTCACAGTGAGTTTTCATATGTTCAACTGTATTGGATGAGTAGTACATCCTTTGAAGCCTTCGCGTTCGAAAAATATCGCAATACCTTCCATGTACTTTTTTTCTTTCTCCTTTTGTCCGATTTATACCTCGAATGATCACATATTGGACACTTTGTCAAGTCCTTGTTCTCTTTCTAGAAAAGTACACAGTCGTTATTGCACGCATCTATCTGCTCATAACCCAATCCAAGTTTCATCCTTATCTTCTTCGCATCATAGTATGAAGGTGGCAGCTTCTCAGTCTTCGAAAAGATTTTCTTGATAAAAGTAACAAACTTGTTAAATCCTTTCTCACTCAGCCAGTGGTCTTAATTTTTTAACTGTAATAAGCTACTAACCGCATACATGTGCTTTTGAATTCCATCCCGCAATAGCTCTTTGGCGTCTATTAAAAAATTATAAACCTGATGAGTGCCATCATTCGACAGTTGGAGACTGTCATCATCGCGGTAGTAGCCCCAGTCAACATTAGCATGCCCAGCATCTAAAACTATATCTCAAAAGTCATACTGTGCCTCCACCCTAACTTCAGCTTGACTAGCCCGGTTGGATGACAATACTACTGTTTTTGTCACGACCCAAACCCACGGGTAAGCCCATGTGCTAGGCACGTGACCGGCCGCAGACCCATTCAGACAACTAATTAGGGTTCTGCAAGGCCTTATTTAAAACTTGTACACAATTCTAAAATCGTACATTAACTAACACCATAACATGAATTTCTAAAGATGTCCTTACAGCTCGTTCCCAAATCATCTCTACTGAAATCTTCCATAGAGACCAATAGCATTTATTTTAAAGAAACCTCTTAGAATTAAGCTACGAACAAGTCAAATAAATAATTGGCAGTTCTACGATTTCTCAAGGGCTTAAACAACTTCCTAAAGAGCATCTCCTGCGGCTTTATTTTCATTATCCTCATAATACCGAGGTTCATCTAGGTGTTCACCTGAAAACATTTATAAAAAGGGGGTGAGCTGGAGGCCCAGTAAATACACATGCCATATCCCTAAAATAAATTTGAGGGTTTCAAATATGCCATGGTTTTCTTTTTCACAATAAAATTTCAATGTTACCAAAATAAATACACTCAACATATCCACGTATATATATGTACGCTTACATCAAAAGATTCTAGAATTAGAATGACATCAACCAAGAGTTTCATCAAGCACTGTCACAATTAATCATAACATGTGTACTACGGACGGTCAGCATATGGTCCCACTGACTAGGACCCAAAATCCCTCCTCCACCCGAGATAACAAAGTGTGGACACAAGGGCGAACCACGATGCAACAGTACTGTGCGTCAACGTATGGTCCTGTTGACCAGGACCCGGAATCCACTTTCCCCCGTGGATATGGGCACAGTAACACAGTCAACTATCATTTCATTCCACATATATCAATCAGGATTCGGTTACTCATACAACAATTCCATGGCATTTCATTTCAATTTTCATCAATCAATATACCACGAACATAGGGCAATAAAAGTATTTTCAAAACTTTAATTTTTAACCGAGAACATACATACAATATAAATTTTCAACTAGGTGTGGGGAGGAACATGGCAGGGTACTTACCTCGCTCGAAATCTGCTTCTGGTATTTGCTCAAATGCCGGCCCTAGGTCATGATTATCAAAACCTAAATAACAAATCATATGGATGTCATTCATTGTCGCTCGAGCACGTTTAGGTATTAAGTTTCTTTTAGATGAGTAAGACTTTTACCCAACCGTCCCTCGACTTATGTATAATTACCTATTTGCCTCCAATTCCTAAAGTACCCCATCCACCTAGATATAACCTAGTAAGGTCCTTTTAAAACAATTGATGGATATTTCGGACAAGAATGGTAGTTCCGAAAATTTCTCGCTCGGAACCCTAAACTGCTCATTCAAAATGAGTGTCAATGCTCACGCCCCAAAATATAATAAACGGCACGCGACATTTCAGACTCTTAAGCGTAACCATCATTTTAGATTAAAATAAAATTCTAGGCTAAAAATGATTTTGTTTATTATGTTAAATAATTCAAAACTTGTTTTAAAAAAATAAAATTATTTGAGGTACTTCCCATGCCCAGAAAAATCTGAGAAAATTCCACGTTATAGGTTTCACAAAAATAAGGGAAGTTTTTGTTTTGTACTTTTTCTAATTTTTCCCAGAAGAGGTTCTAAAGATGATTTTGTAGACTATTGTAATAGTGAAACGTTACGCGTCAATCGCTCAAGTGCTACGCAGCTAACGATACTAAAATAGCAAACGACTTTAAAAATTTTCAAAAATTTAGAAACTATCTTATCTCAACTATATAAGATTATTTTAGGAGTTTTAGAATTTAATAACTAAATTTACTGTTCTAAAATACATTGAAGTCTCTATGACGAATAAAATTAGTTAGCACGCTTCCCAACTTCTAAAAAATCTAAATTGTTTACTGTGTGTAGGTCTTGCAAAATTAACATAAGTTACTTCTTTGCATTTTGTCTAAATAAGTTTCTAGATATATTTAAAAATTCAAAAAGAAACTTATGGAATATGATACATTTTTAGTGACACTTTTGAGTCCAATTTTAAAACAAAACCCTTTCCCTCCAATCATCTCCTTCTCCATATCAACACAGCAGTGCTCTACCTGGATTCACCTCTCACACGGCACTCACACACACATAAAGAAAACCCCACTTTCAAACACCAATAATACACTCCATACTCCTTAATATGTGAACATTACACTTATTCACAAAAGTATACACCACTATACAGCCACACATCTAATGATATCACATATACACTCATAGGCAGCACCTTCCCTTCTCCCCTTTCAAGCACACAACACAACACCCATAAAGACTCTCACAGAGTCCACTCGACCATGGCAGCACCACTGCCTTTAGTTTCTCTCCTTACACACTCATTTCACATACACACACGTACATATTCTTCCATCTTCACCCTTCTTCAAGACCCATTTCACCCAAAACCTCACAACAACCACATGGCAGGTTACATTGCAGTCCCCTTCCTTAAACTCACTTCACAAACCTCATTTCCACATGCAATAGAACTCATGCACACAGTATAATCACACCCATTAAAACACAAACAACTCACATGCAATTTCACAAAAGAACACCCATTACACCAGTTCCACGGCAGTCCCCACCTCTCTAAATACACACCCACAAAGCACCTATTTATGGCTACCGTGCAGCCCTATTTTATCCCCTCATTACATGCACAAACACATATACAATTTACATACGACAGCTCCCATTTTGCATCTCTCAAGCACCGCATCACCCACTTGATCACACATCAAAATCCCTCCTATTGCACACGTTTACACCTACATAAAATCACTTGCACACAGAGCTGTGTACCAACCTTGGTTGTTTCGTCTCAGCCTTACTCACATAAACACGGATGCCACCATGGCTGACCAAACCGAGACCCCTCACATCCTCTCACACCCAGGCGATACACATGTACGCGATTCGAAATAAGCTTACAATTACGCCAAGTAAATCTGCAAGAGGGCTTACCGGAAATCTTCGCTACGTTCGCCGGAGATCTTGTTGGCCTTCTCTTCCTCTCTTTCTCTTACCCTTTTCTCTTTTCTTCCTGCCGACTTGTTTGTTTGTTTTTTTTTTTATTACTCTTTCTTCTGGTATGTGGTGTAACCAAAAATCTAATTTAAGGTAGCAAAATTCTCTCCACTTTTCTCTCGTCCTTGGTTCTCTCTCTTTCTAAAATAAAGAGTTGACTTATTCTTTTCAATTAAATCAAGATTTTATTTTATTTTTATGTATATGTTTATTTACTAATCTGCTTCATGAATTGACGCTAAAAGTTGATAGCAATAAAAATGTCGACGCTAAATAATTTTGTCGCTAAAGGTTTCTAGAAAAATATCATCCTTGCCAAAGACATTAATCAATATCAATAATATCTGTTATCGTTAAATTTTTCTTATGATTCTAAAATTGTAGCCAAAGATCATAATTATAATGCTCCCCAAATTTGTCGCTAAAAGTTCAATAAAAATAACTCAAGCCAATCGACACTATATATGGTGTATAATTATTGTCGCTAAAAAAAATAAATTAACCGGCTTGAGTCGCCAATCTTTTAGATTACGCCATTCGTCGCAAAAGAACTCAAATAATTACTTATATACTTTTCACTATAAGTCGCTATAATAAAAGTACCAATGCTAAGCAAGAGTTCGTCGCTAAAAAGATGTAAATATTCTTACTTGTAAAGTTTGCCGTTAAAAGAATTTAGTAAAATTTGTTAAAATTACTAAAAATTCAAACCTAAGATCGGGATATTACAATTTTCCCCTACTGCATCCACCTTATGTATCCACCCATAAAAGTACCAGAGAACATGCCATTTTACCACCATTATTTTTCTCCAAGGCAACAACTCACATTTACTGCACGAACACCTTATCTTCTCAAAGTCAATATATACAGGATGCGTGTCAGCAAACTCAAGAAATTCATCGATGCGATCCTTGAAATCATCATCATTTTTTCTTTTCATCTAACTTCAATGGACGCGTGACAATTGGGATTACTATATACCACCTTAAATTAAAATTAGGTAGGATCGATATGAAAATGAATGCATAGGTGACAAAATGTCTATACAAGGTCCAGAAAGAAAATGATGAATTTTGGAGGTGGAAGTACATAAAAGTGTCCAGGGAAAAAGATGAGTAAGTGAACCAATAAGAATCTCTCAAAATTAAAATAAATAGAGAGATGAAGATGGTGATGCAATGAAAAGAAAAGAAGAATGCAAATCGGAAGGTAGAGGACATAGTGGACGGGTGTAACATCCCAAAATTTTAGAGGTGCTCAAAATATTACTGGTTAGTTGAGAGAAAAATGATGATGATGATGATTTTTAGTGACAATTAAGACTTGCATTGTCGTACTTGTTGGTTGTCATCACGTAATTGCGACACCTCATGCTTTTTGAGGAGTCAGTGTTGGTTACTTCTCTGATCAACACCTCTTGCTAGCTATCACCGTCGTGCTTGTGATGTGTCAACATAATATTGTAACACGTTGTACTTTAAGCCTCCTCGTGTTTTGCTTAGCCTTGTCATGCTTGCCAGGTGACACAACCTTGTCTTGCCACCTCGTGCTTCGAGCTTTGTCTTGCTTTGGTTAGCATTATCGTGTTTGCCAGGTGGCATAGCCTTGTCTTGTCACGTCGTGTTTCTATCCACCTCGTGCTTCCTAGAAATTTCTATAAATAGGCCTTTGATCTTTTCAAATTATTTAAAGTTATCTTTGACTTTCTTCAGCAGATAGACAACTGAAGAACCAGAGAAGAAGATTAGCCGCGATTATGAAAATGGAACCATGGGGAATGATTGCGAGCAATTATATAAGTGGATTCTTAGTGAATTAGGTAAGGGGAATTCCATATCATTATTCTTTTATGCCACGTGATTATTTATTTCTCAACGTTCATTGCACTCTTAAACACCGTTGTTCTGAAATCTTGCTCAAATGCTTTGTTTTGAATATTGGTAAATATCTTATTTTTGAAATATGTCTGCGGGACGTGGCTTAATTACTTTTGATCAATGACAGGGCTCCAGTGATTTGTCAATGTGCATGGTATGTTATGATACAACTGAGCTTTGACGGATCCCTTTGAGGATACCGGAAGCAAAATGCTGAAGTGGTATGTTTTATGTGCAACTTGAATATTGAATTGGTTTACTAATTATTCGGGATACTAAGCCACGGTTGTGTTGACGGTTTGACTGTCAAACATATTGACTGATAGCGTGCTTGATTATGATCCTATGATGCTACGATTATTCTACTTACTGGGCTACCCAGCTCACCCCTTATCATTTACCTTCCAGTGCAGATGATTAATTAGATGAGCACATGCAAGCAGGGATGTGAGTGGAACATGTAATTTTGGAGTTTTAGAAACGTTTGCAACTTATTTATAGGACTTGTAATCTGATTGGGATTATTTGTACTTGTGTTGAAGATATAATATCAGCCACTTGGGTCTTGTAATCTGATTGGGATTGCATTGTGATTTTGTGGTAAAATATCAAATTGGGTGATTAACGACTCGGGTCGTCACATCGCTAGTATGCGGATCGTCCAGAAAATGCAACAAGTATTTCGTGATTTATCTCTCGGTCGAGTCATGTCTAGTGAAAAACGACAAATGCTTTTGGACAAGACTACTAGAGTGCGAAACTGTTTAAGGAACAATATGGTTTTGCCTAGATCAAAAGTTATATGAGCAAGAGCCAAAATTAGCAGGGAAGACTTAAAGAAAGAATTGATAGTGTGTTTTATAGGAACTTGTAGAACACCACCAGCGCAACCGCCATTTGTTATTGCAATAGTCCCTGTAACAAAAAAGAAAGAGTGTAAATTTTAAAATTTCCAAAATGCTCGTCCTAGCAAGTTTCAAGGAGGAAGGGATATGATTAGGCCTCCCACTTGGATAAAGGAAATGGAGAAGGCATTTGAACTATCAGAATGTGGGATGTATAAAAAAGTGATGTTTGCGACTCACATGCTAAGAGGAGCTGTAAGCTATTTGTGGGATGTATAGAGGCAGGTGGAGGAAAGGAGGAGGACTAATTGGGCCTACGTCAAGTGGAACTGATTTAAAAAGTTGTTTGATGAGAAGTATTTTCCTTTAAGCACACAGTATAAGACAAAGACTGATTTCCTCAGGTTAAAGCAGAAGGACAGGACGATGGAGGAATACATCCAAAAATTTGATGAGGAGGCGCGTTTTCCTCCTCAGCAAGTAACCATAGAGGATCACAAGGCTAGAGGGTTTTGGGAAGACTAGTGGAAAGTCTGTAGGAGTGGGAGGAGAGGAAGGAACAGGGGAAAAAAAGAACAGCAATCAGGATAGGGGTAGGGGTAGGGGTAGGGATAGTGGTAAGAAATTTCAAAAAGAGAGTTGATGAAGGTAATCTGGACAGGATATGGAGTAGAGGAGAGGATTTCAGGAATTTTGTTGGTGCGTAGTGAGGCATAAGGGCACAAACTATGTAAAAGCGATGGGAGTTTGTTTCAATCGTGGCGAGCAAGGCCATCGAGCGAACAACTGTAGGTTGAATAAACGAGTTTGTTTTTAATGCCAACAGCTGGGACATAACGCAAAAGAGTGTCCCCAAAGGAAGATAATAGCCATACGGCAGTAGGTCGTGCTAACACTATGGATTTGAAAAAAGCCATAAAATTCAAGGATGTGGTGACATGTACGTTGGTAGATCAGAGGTCGGCCGCGTCCATCTACTCGATCGTATGCGCTGGTTGTTACTAAAAGCAATTACCTTTGATGCAATGATAAGCGCTTCATCCTAACAATTGGTATCAGAGCAGGTCACGGGTTCGAGTCCCTCGGGGTGTATCTTGGGAAAAGATTGTTGGCAGATCAGAGGTTGGCCGCATCCATCTACTCTTTTTTGTGCTTGACCGTTTGCGCTGGCTACTGTGCCAGGACTATAAGGAAATAAAGTTGCACCCTTACTAAAACCAATTGCTTTTGGTGCAGTGTTAAGCCCTTAATTCTAGCATGATACTTTTCCTATATGCTCTCATAAGGCTCTTGTTTTATTTGATTATGATGCTACCCACTCAATTGTTTCGTTAGCATTCGCGAATAAATTGATGACACCCTGTTAATCACTTGATGTTATACTCGTCGTAAACATACCTCGTGGCAATTCTCTTCTCGCCACTGAAGTATAGAAAGGATGTCCGATTCAAGTTTCTAATTAGACTTTTTACATAAATCTTACACGCTAACGTAGATTGTCGTTGTAAGTTAATTAACTTGGTGGTGCCCAACAAACTCGAAGTTGTTATACAAGGAGATAAGGCGATGAAACCTCCCTATCCAATATCGACCCTACGAGTTCGGTGTTGTCTTCCTAGTGGGTGTCAACATGTATATGCTATCTGTGTCAATGAGCCTTAGTTGGAGCATATACTGGTAGTTAACAAATTTTCAGTTGATTTTTTTTTCCTAAAGACCTTCCAAGGCTACCATCAGATGGGGAAGTAGCATTTAGTATTGATTTAGTTCCCTGAACTGGTCCTATATCCAAGACACCTTATAGGTGGGCACCTTCAGAGATGAATGAGCTAAAGGTACAATAAAAGAATTACTGAAGTTAGGATTCATCAGTCCCAGTGTCTCACCATAGAGAGCCTCGGTATTATTCGTAAGAAAGAAAGATGGGTCTATAAGGTTATGTATCGACTACCAAGACCTGAAAAAGGTAACGATCATGACTAAGTATCCTTTGCCTCGTGTAGATGACCTTTTTGACCAGTTGCAGGGTGCTAAATATTTTTCTAAGACTGATCTTAGATCTGGATACCATCAATTAAAGGTGAAGGAAAGTGACATTACTAAATCTGCCTTTAGAACCAGGTATGGACACTATGAATATTTGGTGATACCTTTTGGGTTGACTAAAGCCCCATCAGCCATTATGAATTTAATGAATGTGGTCCTACGAGAATATCTCAATAGTTGTCTTATCATTTTCATCAATATCTATCCGATATATTCAAAGAGTAAAGAAGACCACACCCAACACGTAAGGCATGTGTTACAAATATTGAGGGATCATAGGTTGTAAGCCAAATTCAAAAAGTGCAAACCAATTGGATCCATAAGAATGTGAAGTTTAATTGGACTGAGAATATGATGATAACTTCCAAGAGTTGAAGGGAAGGTTAGTAACTGCACCAGTGCTTATATTGCAATTTGGATCCGATAAATTTGTGATTTTTGCTGATGCGTCTCGAGATGGATTAGGGTGCGCTCTCATGCAACATGAAAATGTAACCGCCTATGCGTCAAAACAACTAAAAAATCATGAGAAAAATTACCCGACGCATGACCTGGAATTGGAAGCAGTAGTATTTGCCTTAAAAAAATCTGGAGACACTACCTATATAATGCGACGTGTGAGATTTATACAGATCATAAAAGTTTAAAGTATATTTTCACATAGAAGGAGCTTAATATGTGGCAGAGGAGGTGGTTGGAACTCCTTAAAAATTATAATTGCTTTATATTGTACCACCTCAGAAAGGCAAATATAGTGGCAAATGCCATAAGTAGAAAGAAAGCAGAAAATCGAGATTTAGTGGTTGCCAGACAAAGAGCGATCGTAAAAGATTTGAACAAGCTCGAAATTGAGGTTCGGGTAAGAGAAGAAGTTACTTGATATCTGGAGTAAGGAAAGCTCAAGGTCACGATGAGAAGTTACTTGATATCTGGAGTGGGTTTATAAAGAACAAAAAGGAAGATTTTAGCTGTGATGAAGAGGGGAATTATAGATATGAAGGTCGATGATATGTTCCGCCTAAAGATGAATTAAGGAAAGAAATTCTGACTGATGCCATAGTTCTAAGTACTCAATCCATCTGGAAGAGACGAAGATGTATTAAGTTGCAACAAAGTTTTTGGTGGCTAGGCATGAAGAAGGAGTTATTGAAGTTTGTATTAAAATGCATGACCTGTCAGCAGGTAAAGTGGATCATAGGAAGATGACTGGACAGCTGCAAACATTTCCTATTCCCAAGTAGAAGCGGGACCATATTACCATGGATTATGTATCCAGTTTACCCCGGACAACAAATAGATGTGCATCTTTATGGGTCATAGTGGATCATTTAACCAAAACAGCTCGATTCATCCCCATAAAAGATGCGTATATGACAAAATAGCTAGACCAAATTTATATCAAAGAAGTAGATCGGTGATACGGTGTGTCAATAACCATCGTATCTGATCGGGATACGAGGTTTACCTCAAGGATCTGGAAGAGTTTTTCAAGAGAAACTAGGAACCAAATTGAGTATGAGTACGGCATTCCCCCGTAGACAGATGGCCAATCAGAACAACAATCCAGATTTTGGTGGATATGTTGAGAGCATTCGTGGTAGATTTTGCAGAAATTATGATGAATAGTTACCCTTGGTTGAATTTTCTTATAAGAATAGTTACTAGGCAAGCATATGTATGGCCCCGTACAAGGCATTATATGGTCGAAAGTGTCAGACTCTATTTGTTGGGATGTAGTCGCACAGAGAAAATTATCTCGTATAAACTTAATCAAAGAGACGGAAGATAAAGTTAAAATTATACAAGATCAACTGCGAATCGCATAAAGTAGGCAGAAGAGCTATGGCAATAAAGGACGGAGAGCATTGGAATTCGAGGTGGGTGACCTCGTATTTCTGAAGGTATCACCGTGGAAAGGAATTATGGTGTTTGGAAGGAAGGGAAAGTTAAGTCCTAGATTTATCGGACCCGTCAAGATCTTATTAAGAATCGAAGTGGTAGCATATAAGCTTGAGCTACCCCCGGAGCCGAATCATCTACCTGTCTAGATCCATCGCACATAAGGTTATAATCAGTAGAGATTCGGGACAATCTTTCATACCAAGAGGTGTCCATGGAAGTAGTTGATCAAAAAGAGCAAGTTCTTCCCTCCAAGGTGGTGCCAGTGGTCAAAGTGATTTGAAGAAATTAAGCAAAAGAAGAGGCCATCTGGATACTTGAAATGTTGATGTGGCAAAAATATACCCTCATCTATTTGAGAAAAAAGGTACCTTACTGCAAATTCTGAGAATGAAATTTTTATAAAGTGGGGAGAACATAATACCCGTACTTTCAGAGGTGTTAAAAATAATTATCTGTCTGTCAAAAAATTAAGAGGGAAATAATTTTAGCGATGATTGAGAATTGGTATAATATGAGATTTTCGGGGTCAAAATGTAATTACGTGAAGTTTTGGAATTATTTTGTAATTATGGAGAGTTTTAAGGCTATTTGTGTGTAATTACGTGAAGTTTTGGGGTTATTCTAGAAAGTTGGTTAGGATTAGCGGCATTTGTGTGGGTGTATCAAAGTGAAAACCCTGGGTGGTTAGCCACCTCCTACTTGGGGGGGGGGGTGACTAAGCAAATGAATTAAATTATAGAAAAAAAGGGGGAAGAAAGGGAACTAAGGAAAGGCAGTGAGGAGTTTGGTAGAGAAGGAACAGAGGAGAAAGAGAGAGGGAGGATAAGAAAACTTGGAAAGGTAAATTCCAATCCTTTTGTGTGGGTATGTACTGTGTGCCATTTTGTGTGTGTGCGCGTGCGTGAAATGTGTGTGCGCGTGAGTGGTGATAGGGAAGGCGAAGCAGCCACGGTGGCTGCTTTTGTTAGTTTTTGTGTGCATGAGAGGTGAGGGGAGGACGGGGGGCAGCCATAGGGTGTGGGTGTGTGTGTGTTGGGGGGTGGGTGGGTGGGTTAAATTAAGTGTATATGTGTGTGTTCAGTGTGTGAGTGTTGTATGTGCTCAGTGTGCATGTGTGTGATCGAGTTGGTGTGGATTCAAGGAGGGGATACAAGGGTGCTGGGTGTACTGACATTGTTGCGATAGTGGTGCTGTGTAGGTGTGTTTGAATGGGTGTATCGGTGGGGTGAGGGACAATAAGTGGGTTCGTTGGAAGGTGTTATTGAGTTAGAGTAGGTGTGCATGGTGTGTGTAAACTGTCTTAATAGAGATGTATGGGTGTATGCAGTGTGTGTGTTACATGTATGTGTTAGCGTGCATGTATACAATGAGTGTTCTAGATGTGTAAATCAAAGGGGGTGTTCGTGTATGTATCTGTGCACAGTAATGTGTGTGTGTGTGTGTGTAATTATGTGGATGTGGGTGTGTGTATGGGGGTGCAAAAATTGTGTATGAGGGTGTGCTGTGCGATTGAAGAAGGATGAACTGCAGGAGAAAATTAAGGTTAGGGTTCTTTGAGACCAGAAAAAGTGTCGCTAAAAACATCCTTCTTTCTAATAGTACCTAGTTGGATTTTTAAAAGCCATTTTCAACCTTATTTTGGCCAAGTGTAAAAAAGAGACCTTTATTAATTTTATGAGACCTACTTTGTAGAAAATTATGGGATTTTTCTGTATCCATGAAGGATGCTAAAAAATTATATCGGTAAAGTGTGGTTCACAAATTGTTAAATATATCAAATAAAGTTATTTTTATTTGAAAATTTTGTCACAACCTTATATTACTGAAATGTCTCAGTTTCTGAATTTTGTTGCATTTTGGTGCTGATAGCTATTTTTTACGAAAACTGGCCTTTGAACGCTCTGTTTAGATAGCGGTTACGCATTTTTGAGCAAAAATTTCCCAGAGGATTTTTAAATTTTTTTTTCTGAGTTATCTTTGGGTGTTGTTGGTGCATGAGTTGTCAGGGGGTGTTTTGCTAATTTTACCTATGCCTAGAGTTTTTTGGCAATTTTTCACATTCAATGACAAATTGAGTGAAAACTCGTAATTAAGTAGCAAGGAGCAAAAGAAATAAGAAAACTGTGCTAATATTGGTTCAAAGAAAGCGAGTGGTGATGTTTGATGCACTTTAAGGACTAGGGTATATCCGGTAAAACGAACTAGCCATAATACGAAGCACTCAGCAGATAAGCGAGAAGGGGTAAGGTAGAGTGTGCATATGTATTGTAAGGCTATCTAACAAGTAATATTTTGATTGAATATTAATCTTGCTCTTTGAAAACGAAAAACGAGGAATCCTTTGGCTAAAATTCAAACACGTAAGGATAGGTCGGTTCTGATATGCTAATTCATTATTTCGATTAGCATGCCATGTTGATGACCTTGATGTTGAACTTCTGTTATTATGATTGGATGGCGGTAGTCATTGTGACAATTTATTCTTTTATTTGAATAATGTTGTTTAGGACTCGAGGTTGAACAATTCCCTGCCGTTGATGAAACATTGATGAGTTGTTGAGGACTTATGATCGAAATACTCTCTGCGTCTATCCCTTTGGTGGAAACTGTCTCCTTCAATTCATATGAGACCGAGATGAACACCCCACATGACGGGACATCAATAAGTGGAAGGCCAGGGAAAGTGGAGTAACTGGTGGTCAATGAAAGATGAAGCGCATTAGAGCTTGTCGTGTCGTGTCAAGTCAAGTATGCATTGCACCTGATTAGTTGATATTGTTGATTCTATTGTCTTATATTTTCCATATTATGGTTTACTTTAATGTTTTCTCTTGCATTATGTATGTATAGTCAATGAATCTGTCCAGTTCTTGTACAAGTGCAAATGATGATGTTCTATTGGGTTTAAAGTCGCTCAGTCGAAACAAAGGTGATGTTTTTAAGATGATTACAGGCGTTGTTCTTTGGCCTCTCTGACATTTCCTAACAAATTATGGATAGTACTCCATGTATTATCTTTACTGGGCAATTTACGGTCATCCCTTATCTGATGTGTTTCATGTACTAGGTCCGAACGAGGTGAACACTTTAGAGACGATAAAGAGAAGTTGTACTGAGATACAGTCAATAAAGTGTCACCACGGCGGTGCGAATTTTGGTGTAAATACTAGGGTGTATTAAGTTGAACAGATTTATGCTGTAGTAAGTTGTGTACTCTTAATTTTTTTTTTATAAAGAAGCATTTGTGATGTCCATTAATGATGTTTATGTTGTAGTTGCTCTGTATTTTGCAACAAAGATATGATGTAGATAGGATAGAAAACTCAGCCCCAGTGACATCACTTGGACCGGGAATGTCTCGTGTTAAAAGGCCAAAAATCAATAAAAATAAATTAAAGACTGTTAGGGTATGGCGGGTGCCTAACACCTTCCCGTCGTATAACTTATTAGTCCCCAAGTCCATTTCTCTGTTTTTAATAGATTAGTCGTCTTTGAACACTTTAGAGTCTTTCTTAGTTTTTCTATTATTTTACCATTATTCTTATAGAAGAAGATGGCTACTCCTAATTTTAGATTATTGTTAGGTCTAGATTTTTTCTCTAGGCACTTCGCTACCCTTTACTTGTTCAAAAATTTTCAACAGGGTTTACATGTGGCTGATGATGGTGGTTGTGGTGGGTTTGAAGGTTTGCTGCTGTTGGAGGCGTGAAGGAGGAAGAGACGAATTTTGATTATTTAACAACCACGGTACCACTAATCCCCCCTTCCCCCGGCTCACCCTCACCACCAACGTGAACGCCACCCTACCCCGATTGCCATACCACTATCGATCCTTACTGCTGCTCTCAACAACAATAATGGTAACTTGTGCTATAGCCAATTTAACATAGTTTTACCACACTACAAGAAAATTGACTTTTAGCGACGGACTTTCTGTCGTTAAAAGTCTATTAGGGGAAAGGATGTTGCTAAAAGATTAGCAACGGAAATTGGTCGTCCGCTGGCAAAAGTCCAACTTTTACCGAAGGAATTAATTATCTTTAGCAACGGGGCAGTCTGTCACTAAAAGTAATTTTCAAAATTCATTTTTAGAAACTTTTAGCGACATAAATTTTGTTGCTAAAAGTCTGCAGCTAATTGAGATAATTTTAGCGATGGAAAATCCGTTGCTATAAGTCTGTCGATAATAATTTTAGCGGCAAAAAATTATGTCCCTAAAAAATCAGTCCCAGATCCTTCATTTGTACTTTAGCGACGAAAACTACGTGGCAAAAGTTCGTCCCTAAAAATGATATTTTAATTTTTTTTAATACCCAAACCTACTTCTTGTAATCCATATCGCACCAAAAAAATATTCATCCTCAAGGCAACCCAATCCACTAATTGCAAATGATTAATTACCGATCACACTTATTTTGAAGAACAAAATGTCAATAAACCATTGACCGATTGAAACTCGATAAATCAATTTCCAGATCGGTGGAAATCCTCCGTCCCCCACCCCACCCCCACCCCCACTTGCGTACACCCACACCCACACTCCCCCCCACCCATACACACATTCACACACCTCACCCTCACCCTTACCCCCCCACACCCACTCACACACACCCCCACCCTCACCTCGACCCTCACACACCCACACCCACACCCACACCTCTACCCATACCCATACCCACACCCACACCCACACCCACACCCACACACACTCCACCCCCACAAACACACACCCCCACAAACCCCCCACAAACACACACCCCCATCCACACAGACAGTGACACCCAAACAATTGGAACCATATCCTATTTTTTGTATAGGTAGTTAATCACTTTTTGTGCGACATCCAAACAAAGAAAAATAAAATTCACGAATTGTTTTTTCTAATACTGTTATTTTTTGGAAAGTATACATCGGAAAGCGTTTTCCATAAAATATTTTTCCTAAAACAAACAAGAACCTAAAGCTCATATTGAAGGCATGATTTTCCATTGTCTTAAGAAACTCATACTACTAAAAGTATTTTTTGAGGTACAAAATTTTTTTTATTTTATTTTGTGCAATTGTTTGTACATACATCGGTTTCATGCCTTAGTTTGCCCAATCTTGGGTTTTTTCCCCTTACGCTGTTCGTTGGCATTGATGAACTATTCTCCTCTCAGCCCATTCATGATCTAGATGTGAATGAGTCGAATTACTTCTCCATCGGTCTATTTTCTTTTCAAGTTAATGGAACGTTGCTTGGGCCACGGCTACATCAAATATTGTATGGCATTTTATTTTTTGGTGCAATTGTTTGTACTTACGTTATTATGTCTTAGTTTGGCCAATATTAGGGCTTTTTTCAGTTTATGGAACAATACTTGACATAAGTTACGCCTAAAGTTACGCCAAATATTCCCAACCCTAATGATTTGGACCCACAAATCTCAAAGGCATGTACTTCTTTTTCGTTGTATATAGAGCCTGCTGAGGTTTGTTTGCGTTGTTTTTCTAGGGTTTTGCCGTCGTGACAAGGTAAGTTGCTTTCTCTTCGCCCAACGCTTGGTCATTTGGGGTTTTTGTTGTGTTCTTTTTCTTTTACTGTATATATGTAGTTGACAAAAAACCAGGCCAAATAATTGTTTCTTTCTTGGCGTATTTGGGCTTAGGGTTTGGTGCATTCTTGTGTACCAAGTAATCAGCAATCAGACCAAGAAACTTCGAAATTTACTTGGGTAATGCACGATCTCTTCTTTGAAATGGCTCGTAATTGTCTTTTATCTATCTCCCACTTTGAAATTTCTGTTAACCCTTACTGCACAAACCCCCTTGTGCGTGTCGATTGATTTTTGGCTTCGTGTATGGTGCTAGAAGATATAGATATATATTTGTGAAATTTGATGGGTTTTGCGTGATTGGTTTTTCAAGGGTGTATTCCCCCCGCCTTGTCCTGTGTACGTGCACTTAATCTTTGTTGTTCATCAATTTTGTCTCTCTTGGGTTCTAAGGTTTTTATAAATCACTCAAACCCTACAACTTGAAGATCATCAGAAAGGGCCGACTCTAATTAATATGCAATTTTCCGCACAATAGTGCACTTAAGAGTACTTATCCGCTGGCTCAGTCCGGCTGAATTGAATTTGACAGATTACTGAACTGATTTGTTCGTCAGATAATCTTAGTTAGGGAAATACAGTTGTTGCAACTTATTCATGGTTAACAACGGATTTGTTATCCCCTGAGTCTCTGTCAAACGGAGGAAGATGGGGAGACAAATATTTTACTGATTGTAAAGATCCTCTTAGTTTGAGGGACGAATTGCGTCCGTGTCTTGGTTTAGTAACGTAAATGGGTTCGCTAGCCCTTATGATCTGTTGGTCACCTTATGGTTGAATAATGTACTTGAATTTGCTAGCAGCTTTGTTCACATAATGTACTTCTAATGCCTATCATATTTCCTCTGATCTCCCTTGGTATATCAATTCCAACGTTCACCTTTTTCCTCTGCTTGTAACTATGGGTACATCATTTCTGTCCTCTTTCTCTGGTTCTCATAAATAGCTTTGCTTGCGTAAAGCCTGTTTGGAAACAGAAATCACTAAGGATGGGAAAGTAGTGTGGTAATCTTGGAAACTTCCAAGGAGCATCTACTGAAGAATTAATTACCATTATAACATAAGCGGTGCAAGAGGGAGACTACTAATATGTGTTCATCGGTGTTCTACTAAACTCTCTGATTTGTTAGTTAAATCAGTTTCCTTTTATCAGTAAAAAAGCATGTATACTGCATCTTTGTGTCCCTATGTCTTGTTTGTGCTAATGTAAACCCCTTCTTGCATTCTTCCTCACTCAGTAGAAATACGAGACAAGATGTGGTACAAAGTGGCAAAGGCATCTGAGCTCCTGGTGATCACTGGGGCTGGTATTGCAGACATAAAACTTGCGAAAAAGGCATTCATATGGCCAGGCCAGTCGTGCACGGTCTTTGATGTTACACCTGTCAATTACAGCTTTGAAGTCAATGCCATGAGTGCCGAAAAGCTTTCCTTCCTCCTACCTGCTGTTTTCACCATTGGGCCTCGAGTTGATGAGGAGGAAAGCCTCTTGAAATATGCTAAAATTCTCTCTCACCATGATCGTGAGTCCCACGACGTGAAGGAGCTTGTTCAAGGTATCATCGAGGGAGAAACACGTGTGCTTGCTGCTTCTATGACCATGGAGGAAGTTTTCAAAGGCACTAAGGAATTCAAGGAAGAGGTTTTTGGAAAGGTTCAGCTTGAACTCAACCAGTTTGGGCTTTTGATCTACAATGCTAATATTAAGCAGCTGGTTGATGTTAGGGGGCATGAGTACTTCTCATACTTGGGTCAGAAAATTCAGATGGAAGCAGCGAACCAGGCCAAAATTGATGTCGCCGAGGCAAGAATGAAGGGGGAGATTGGGTCCAAGGAGAGGGAGGGGCAGACGGTTCAAAATGCAGCGAAGATTGATGCAGAGACCAAGATCATTGCTACAAAAAGGCAAGGTGAGGGAAAGAAGGAGGAGATTAAAGTGAAGGCAGAGGTGCAAATATTTGAGAACCAGAAACAGGCTGATGTAGCTGAGGCGAACGCTGAGCTGGCAACAAAGAAGGCATCGTGGGGCCAGCAGGTGAAAATGGCAGAGGTGGAGTCTGACAAGGCTGTGGCCATCAGAGAAGCCGAGTTGCAGCAGGAGGTTGAGAGGAAGAATGCATTAACTCAAACTGAGAAACTGAAGGCTGAATTCCTCAGCAAGGCTAGTGTTGAATACGACATCAAGGTACCCTTAATTTCAGCCTTAGCGGTGGTTTCTTATTGGTATTGCCATGTATAAGTTATTCCTCAACAGCTTAAAGTGATTTTTACATATTGCCATATGTTATAGATGATTGATATATTGGTTTATCAATCGATGTGATACACGTGCTCATACTCCTGCAAATGTGCACGACACACACTTGCGCACTCACATACAATCTTGCGCAAATATCGGTGAATAGGCTTTATATTAAGAAAAAGGATGCATCCAATAAACTAATTCAACCCTACTTTTATAACTAGGAAGATTGTCTTTGAAGATCTCTGTCTGATGTAGTTGTTACTGCTGTAATGTAGATTTTCTGTCCTAAGAGGGTTTCTTGATGTGTACAATGGTCTCTAGGTGCAAGAGGCAAATTGGGAGCTCTACAAGAAGCAGAAAGCCGCAGAGGCAGCTCTCTATGAGAAAGAAAAAGCTTCCGAGGGCCAACGATTGGCATCTGAAGCACAATCTTATGCCCGAAAACAAGAGGCAGATGCGGATCTGTACACCAAGAAGAGAGAAGCTGAGGGGCTTGTCGCTCTTGCAGAGGCACAAGGGATTTACATCCAAACCTTATTATCAGCAGTCGGAGGAAACTACAATGCATTCAGAGATTACTTGATGATCAACGGTGGAATGTTCACTGACATGGCCAGGATCAATGCAGATGCAGTCAAGGGATTGCAGCCAAAGATTAGTGTGTGGACAAATGGTACCAGTGGAGGCCAGATAGCAGCAGATGGAGCAGGACTTGGTGGTGTTGCTATGAAAGAGGTGGCCTCAGTTTACAAGGCACTACCACCCTTGTTTCAGACTGTGCATGACCAAACTGGGATGCTGCCTCCATCATGGATGGGTAGTCTCACTAACCCTGATCCATAGACGGTTGGAAATTAATGGATACAATTTGATTCCGACAATAGGTACCGCAGATACACGTAGAAAGTAAGATTGCTTGAGGTAGTTTCTTTGTTCTTATCAAACGGAGTACCTTTACTGTAGAACACTGTTTGCAGTTTCTTGTTTTTTGTCTACTTTTAATTGGGCTTTAGTTAAATATTACGCATTAGCATATTTCAATCTGACATAGAAGGATCAGAACGGTATCTCAAGATATTAGATATGTACTACCACACCATGACACCAATACCAAGATTTTTTTTTTGTCAAGGTTTGCTTGTCAATGTTTTGTTGACACAATGGAGAAAATTTCAGTTCCTGAAATGTCGAGAGGATAATTACCGTAATCAAACAACTTGGCAATTTTGATGCACAATGAGGGGTGACTGAAAATTTAGTCTCCCTTTGTTTGGACCTGATGGTCGCTTGAAAGTCCAAACATGATGAAGATGCCTCATGCTTTTCTAAAGGGAAAATTGTGAAAAGATGGGATTTTGGATTAAATATTTGGGGTTAATGGGTTTTTTTTGTGAAAATTGTGAATTGAGGGTGCCAAGTTCTTAAATTTCTGAAAGGTGGGGTGAGTTGTGGAAAAATGGGTTTTTAAAAATATCAACTTTTCCCCTTCCCCAAAATGCCCCTCCCCACAGTAAACCCACTACTTCGTTCCATCCGCCCACCCTTTCTCCATCTCCAATCAGAAGACTCCCCACCACTTCGTCCCCTTCCCTCCAATTCTCCCTACCCCACTCCATCCCCCCCCCCCCGCCAACCACGCAGGTCACCCCACCCCCTTCTGCGGTCACCCCCACCCCGACCCCCATATTTCCCCCCAACCGCGACTGTCCCCCAAGCCGAGACTCCACGCACGGCCGTCTCCCTCCTCCAAGCTCGGCCGTCTCCTCCCCGCACCCAGCACCGCCCCCACAGCCCGGTCCTCCATCCCCTTCGCCCAATCCCTTAGCCCCCAACCACCACGTAGTGGTGGTCCTTCCTCCGTCCCCGCTGCTATAGCGGACGCCGTGTCGACAAAATCAAGGATCGTTTCATGCATGCCGCTGTAGAGGCATTCCGAAGCTCGACGTTGGTGCGCGCCACTTTAAAGGTACCCCTTCTTACATTTTTTGAGCGATCAGCATGTTTCTTCTACGTTTATTCGTTCGCGCCGCTGTATAGCCCCACTGTTATCTGTTGTTTCTGTTCTTGTGTCCCTGTGTTTTTTGGCAAATTCCCATGCTTCCGTACTTTGGCATGCATATTGCTTCAGTTGTAACAACTGAAATATTGGATGTACGTTGTTTTTAGTAAGATTGGCCCTCTGTCAATCTTCGAAGTTAATAGGATCGCAGTTTCGGCCCTTAAACATAAATCTGAAACATTGCTTGAAATGTAACAAAATTAGGTTCATCATGGAATTGTCATAAAACTTTAAAGTTAGTAATTCACTTTTTACCTCTGCTGCAAGTGAAGGTTGTAATGGACACAAACAAGGTCATTAAACCTCCGATGTTCCAATCTGTTTCTTTCTTCGAGTGGATATGCTCAAATATGCTTCAGTTCCTTTCACAGCCCGAAGAACTACACTTAAACTAAATTCTCGAATGCCTAACTTTTGAAGATTTGGAGCACTACTTGAATGACATGCCACTATTCATCTTAAAATAGGCAACAAAGCATATAAACTCTAAAGTACTGAAATTAGCGTAGCTCTTAAGAAGGCATGACACTTACTTGGAGGCATTAACAAGCCATCAGCTTAGCAGACACTCCTCCAATACCCCCCTTCGCATTTCTGAACTTCTTCATCTCACTTGTCTGCTCTATGGAATATAAGGTTGCCGTGCACATACTTTTAACATCAAGGAGCCCAGAAGTAGCTTTTCTATTCTTTGCTATCGCATATATGTTGTATTGGTTGGTAGGTAGCCTGCTGCATATAGATTCTTCCTCAATTGATCGTCCCAGTGAGTGTCAAGGATTTACAAATAAGGATCCTTCCTTTTTCTATGGAACATCTTCAACATCTCATTCCTAGCAACTTGGATAGCATCATACAAACATCACTGTCAACCAATCTTAGAACACGAATTAAAGGTTCCGTCAACTGGACTACAGCTGCACATTCTGTCAAATCATCAAGTCTAGCACATTATTAACATATATCTTCCCTTTACCTTTTTGGTATATGCTGAGATTGTCAATTCCTTTATACGTTACCGTAGCTCGTAAAGCATTTTTCGGTGCAAGAATACTCCGACGCATTAAAGTTGGTTCCAAAATCGAGTTGCATTAGGGCTAAGTATTCCCCTTCCAACGGTATGCTTTCTCATCAAATGTAATGCGTGTTCGTGTGTGGGTGCGTGACATGAATCTTGAGGAGGTTCGGCGTCAAGTTAGGGAAAAACATGTACCATTAGTTACTGACTTGCTGCTGGTATATTGATTCCTTTGCTGGGATTTTTCTGGTAAATAAACAGAAGTAGCAGTCTTGCGATTTGAAAACTCAAGTTTTGTTTAATTTGATTTTTTGAGATGGATATAGGAATTGTTTTCATTTTTCATAGCTGGTATGCTTCAGGCAGCATAGTGCCTGTGAAGAGGTGAAGTCATGATGGCTCTGTTTAGGTGTCACTGTGGCACAAGAAGCTTGCTGTGAAGAGCAGTATTAGCTGCTCAAATCAATTTTTTTGCTGTTTCTTGGTTATGGCATGCCCAAGAAAAAACAAACCTGAATTACTGATGCCTAGAAGTGCACATAGTTTGCTTGCAGCAAGATATGTCCCTTATGCAGGCACACATTGATTTAGAGGTCAACCAAGTTGGTTTTGGCGTCATTATGCATATCTCACTTGGAATACTATAAGGGCCCCAGAGGAAGAGTTAACGTTTCGACCTGATCTCAGCCAGTGGTAGACACCTCATTCCGGAAAGATTCATGTAACAAACTAAACCTTGTTGCATGAATCTTTCCAGTAATTCCTTCTACTTCCCAATATGTTTAAGCTAGCATCAATTAAGGAGCATTTTACGGGACATTAGGATTGAATGCTAATTTGGAAAACTTGGTTTTAGTGCTACATCCCGCAGAAGATAAAAGTGGTATTAGAATATTCTACACACTGATGTGTGACTACACATGACAAGCATGCATTCTAATCTACTCTGCGTATTATTTACACAATTTGCAATCTAATTATGTGATTTTTTGTTTAATTACTCCTATTTATACTATCACAAAACGAATGTTCGTTAGTTAGTTATATGAAATCTTTAGCATCAAGCATATATGAGAGAACTAAAGAAAATGCCTTGAAATAGTCATGCCTTGATGTATGCATCGTTCAGTTAGGCAATAAAGACCGAAGCAATCCTAACATTTCTATTCTTGAGAATATAAGCCGATGTAGGAGAATATAAGCCGATGTAGGAAACATCAATGGTTAATAATTAACGGCCTAAAGTTTTACCAAGTATGTTAACATGTTAATCTATATGAGCAGATTTTAAATATGGTCGAGTGCATGTAAGTTGCTTTTAATGCGACATTAGTGCTGTTAAGGCAATCTGAGACGTGTATATGATGTCAAGTGTCTCCTGAAGTTGGTTAATATTGGGAAAATTAGGAAATGAGGGGTTTTGGGGTAGATTTTTTATAAAATGTGGGTTTGTTTTGAAAATTTAAGAAAATATGGGTCTACTTTTTATAATTTATGAACAAGGGTAGAGGTTAAGAAAATATGGGTTTTTTTCAACTCCTTTAAATTGCTCTACCCAACGTACCCTCCCCTATCTTCCCCACCAAATCACATTTGTCAATCTGCAATACATACATGCCCCACAGCCCCTCACCCTCCCACCCCTATCCTTCCCACCCCCACCCCATGCGCCACCCTACCCCCACCCACCCATCCACCAAGTCCCATGTTAGATTTACATTACTGTATGGGGCTACTTTGTGGGTCAAATGGCTTCTACCACAATCAGAGCCTTCAAATAATACTTAGGTACCTTCCCTACACCTATCTTGAGGATTATAGGAATAAAACACTTTTCTCCTTCAAAGTAATTAATCCATACCCAATTCCGGCTTTGCACATGTTCATGATGCTCATAAAAATAATTTACTACCAAGCAGATGCAAGTGTATTTAAATGCAACTTCTTGTTGCCCATCATCTGTTATCAATCGCAAAAAACCATCACTATAAATGCTTAATACAAAACAGAGAAACAATATAACATCAAACTCGTTGCCGTCTAATAAGTATAAAATCTGAAAGTAAACAAAACAATAACATGATAGGAAGAAGAATATCCACATGAATCAAGGTCCATCAAGGTCCATGCAACAACATTAGTTTGTTGTCCAGTAGACTGAATGGGAGCGGAAGGGCTGTAATGGTGGTTTTTAGCACTCAGTATTGAGCTTTAGGCCATCCCCTGACTACGGATTTAGAGTATTCAGCTTTGCTTGGACATTGCTAGCTGCATCACAAACCACTCTAGCACCATTTTGTTCAACCAAGGGCCAACATGGCACGCGACCAATGGAGTATCCTTTATTCTATTTGCTTATGTTGCTTTTGTAGCCAAAAAGAACATGGCATCACTCAGATAAAGGATATGCATGGCTGATTTTGAGCAAGTTAGAGAACAAGAAACAATGCTAGTTCAGGCACTTAGACACTTGATGACATTTAGTGTATCTTGCTTATGGTAGCTAAAAAATATTATTAATCGTGTGCTATGATTAATTTTGTTTGTTTGTTGACATCTTTCTTACTTTGTAACATATGTTAATCCTCATAATGATGAGGATGATTTTAAATTGGAATGAAAGGGAACTTGACTACGATAAGTGATCAGGCTGCAATGCCTATGTTCTGTTTAGATTTCCAAGTGGTGCTTGTGAGGTTGGTTGTTTGATGAGGAAAATAACCATTATCCTGTTGCACCTAGAGACCGACAGTATTCAAGAACAAAAGACAGTTATGAATGGCTCAAGCTTGACACAAGTCTTTTTTTGCAAGAATACAATTATAGATATGCAAAGATGGTTGGGAGTTTATGCAGCTAGTCAAGTCGTTTCTAATCTTGCGACTAATAAAATCGAAACTTTGCCTAAGTAATAGCTTATATCATAGCACAATTGGATGTAGATATGCCTGGTAAAAACATGGTGCCATTTTGCAGTGACGAAAACAGTACTTCCTGCCGCATCCTATACACGTGGTGCCATTATGGTGTAGCATGAATTTTAGTACCATTGACAGTGACGCTAGCCCACTTTCCAAAGGACGAGCTTTAAGAACTCCAAAACCTCGTCTTCATTCGCAAATAGGGCAAAGTATCTATTAAATTAGGTGCACGAGAAGAAACGACTTGAATATTTGCATAAAATGGCAAGCATCTTTGCATATCAGGACTTGCACTGTTGCATAAATTGACTTGTGTCAAAGTAAACTTACCAACCCTATTACCTTTTTTTTTGGGTGTGTGTTTGTTGTCCTATGACAGAGTCAAGCGTGCTCTATTCCATTGGTTTTAAGAGAAGAAATGACTTGATTATCTGAAAATACGGACAAGCACTTTCACACAACCATACTTTTAGTCTTGCAGAAAATGACTTCCATCAAAGTAAACCATGTTTATACCCTATATGTTAAATATCAAGCGCGCTGCGTTTTGTGTTTGTTGTCCTACGGGAGAATCAACTTCCTAAGAAAATTTGGACCGATGATGTGACTAGTAAACATGATCGAATGTGGATTGGTCTGATGTCACTAAAGAGGAGGGCGTAAACTTTAATATAGCTCCAGTGGAGCTGTGATTACAAAAAAGTACGTTACAAATTAAAGGCTATCCACAGCACAGAGAAATGAACACACAAAACGCACCTTAAGCTAGCTCGGAGTTATTAATGCGTGTGAAATATACTGATTCTATGGTCCCCTTTCCTTACTCAGCTACGGAACGACCTTGCTTGGGTTTACATTTAGATAAGTATGACAAAGAAAAGGCATTCCGAAACAACCTTTCAATGTGGATGATGCTTCTTTTGCAGTTAGGTAATGTGTAACCTCTCAAGTTAAGGAGATACAACTGGATCTCTGGAACAAGCTGGACTTCAAAGCATGCAGATTCTGATCTTCTCACTTTAGCCCAGGTGAGTTACAGATGAATCCAGGTTTTGTGCATGGGTACCATGAAGAGTTGCCCACGTATAATCAGAAAAATTATAGGAACATAATCTTGAACCCAGGTAGTTCATCATGTCACTAATAGATTTTGCGTTTGGATGAAGGAAACGCTACTCATTTGGGGTGACAAAGACAATGTCTTCCCTCTGCCACTGGCATATCAGTTGCAGTGGTATAGTAATGTAAATCTACTGTAGGACTTGGGGGGTTGGTGGATGGGTGGGTAGGGGTAGGGTGGCGCATGGGGTGGGGTGGGAAGGATAGGGGTGGGAGGGTGAGGGGCTGTGGGGCATGTATGTATTGCAGATTGTCAAATGTGATTTGGAGGGGAAGATGGGGGAGGGTACTTTGGGTAGAGCAATTTAAAGGAGTTGAAAAAACCCATATTTTCTTAACCTCTACCCTTGTTCATAAATTATAAAAAGTAGACCCATCTTGCATGCCGTAGAAGTTTACTTTGATTCATTTCCCGCCCTGTCAATATAAGCTTATTTGGCAACTCACGCGACAAAGAGATTTTGAGTACAAATTCTCGCACGTGACGGTCACTTGGAATTTGCCCTCTTTCATAAACCTTCGCATCGTCACGACCATGATAGCATAACTCCAGATTTAGGTGGTTGAGAGACACTAAGGGAAGATTTCATCTTTGCCAGGATATATATATATATATATATATATATATATATATATATATATATATATATATATATATATATATATATATATATATATATATTCTTGAGCCAGCCGATCTTCCATCCGATACATTGGTGGACCTGTTTGTTTGGCCATAATCCTTTTTCGTGTGTAGTCAGTATTGCTATCGACTTGCCCAATACACCTGTTA
>JAVXUP010002696.1:0-113298 GCA_033070095.1 Escallonia herrerae
TGCATATCTATGCTAACCGAGATGTGTTCACCTCCTACATACATGTGGGGGAAGGTACCGAAAGCGTGTACGTTGGAGACAACATGTCCTTACCAGTTGTGGGAAAGGGAAGGGTAGTTCTCAAACTCACTTCAGGTAAAACCCTTTCACTTTCTGATGTGCTACATGTGCCAATGATCAAACTTAACCTTCTGTTAGTACAACTACTCGGTAAGGCCGGCATCAAGAATTTTTTCGATGGAGGTATTGTTACTCTGACCAAAAATGTCATCTTCGCCAGTAAGGGGTATCTGGACCAAGGTCTTTATGTACTTAATGTTGCTGATATGCTTAATGAGAATACATCATCTACTTTTGTTTACTTGATTGACTCTGCTGATGTGTGGCATGGTAGACTTGGACATGTGAATTATGCTTACATAAAGAAAATGAAAGAGATGGGTTTAATCTTTAATTTTCATGAGTCTAACGTAGACAAATGTGAAATTTTTGCTGAAACCAAAAGTACAAAGAAAACCATGTAAACCCGTCAGGAGAGAAAGTGAACCACTTGATTTAATTCACAGTGATCTAGGTGATTTAAAACAAATCATGACAAGAGGTGGTAAAAGGTTTTATGTGATCTTTGTTGATGATTGTTCGAGATTCACTAGACTTTATCTTTTGAGAACAAAAGGCGAAACACTTGAAATGTTCATGAACTATAAGTCTGAAGTTGAAAATCAAAAGGCTTAGAATAGATAGAGGTGGTGAATATGACTCTAATCCTTTTGATGATTTCTGTTTGCAAAATGGCATTATTCATGTGGTAACTCCACCTTATTCACCTGAATCAAATGGAATTGATGAGATGTAAAATAGGACTCTAAAAGAAATGATGAATGCTATGCTTGTTAGTTCTGGCCTACCCGCCAACCTGTGGGGTAAGGCTATTCTCTCAGCCTATCACATACAAAATAGAGTACCTTATAAAAAGACTGGTAAAACACCTTATCAGATTTGGAAAAGTCGTGATCCTAACTTGGCTTACCTGAAAGTGTGAGGATGCTTAGCAAAGGTGATCTTACCTGAGCCTAAGAAGAGAAAATTGGGTTCTTGAACTTGTGATTGCGTGTGTTCATTGGTTATGCTTCTAACAGTATCGCATATAGATTTCTTGTCATTAAGAGTGATATTATGGAAGTCAATACTATTATTGAATCTAAAAATGCTTCCTTCTTTGAGAATATTTTCCTATGAAAAATAATAATGTTTAGAGTAATTGATGAGCATGATAGTACCATTAATCGTACTGATGAAACTCTAGAATTACGAAGAAGCCAGAGAAGAAGAACTGAAACCAATTCTGGTAATGATTATTATGTTTATCATGTCAATGATGAACCACTGTCATATCAGGATGCTGTAGTTTCTATAGATGCACCTTTTGGAGAAAAACAATTAATAATGAATTAGACTCCATTATGTCTAACCATACTTGAGAACTTGTTGATTTGCCTTATAAGACTAGACCGATTGGTTACAAGTGGGTCTTTAAGAAAAAGTTGAAACCGGATGGTTCCATTGAGAAATATAAAGCACGACTGGTAGCTAAGGGTTATAAGCAAAAATAGAATGTTGATTATTTTGATACATACTCTCCTGTTACTAGAATTGCATCTATCAGAATATTTTTTGCCATTGCATCCATATATAAACTTGTTGTGCATCAAATGGATGTTAAGACTGCTTTTCTAAATGATGATTTAGAAGAAGAAATTTACATGGAGCAGCCCGAGAGATAGGTGATCCCTGGACAAGAAAATAAAGTGTGCAAATTGATTAAATCCTTGTATGGACTGAAACAAGCTCTTAAATAGTGGCATGAGAAATTTGATAGTGTGATGATATCTGATGGATTTTTTTATTAACAATGCTGATAAGGCATATACCACAAATGTGTTAATGATAATGTTATCATTATATGCTTGTATGTTGATGATTTGCTTATATTTGGAACAAGCATTAACATTGTGCATGCTACTAAGAGATTTTTAGCATCTAAATTTGACATGAAAGATATGGGTGAAGCTAATGTGATTTTGGGAATCAAGATCTTGAGGCATGCTAATTCCATCACATTATCACAGTCACACTTTGTTGAGAACATGCTGAGAAAGTATAAGCATTATGACTGTTCGTCTTTGTCTTCACCTTATGATGAAAAAATTTATCTTGTGAAAAATTATGGTGACAGTGTGTCCCAAAATGAGTATGCACAAATAATTGGTAGCCTAATGTTTCTTATGAATCATACTCATCCTGATATTGCTTATGCAGTTGGCAGATTGAGAAGATATACTCATAATCCTAATAAGAAACATTGAGATATTCGAAAGGCACCATTGATTATGGAGTAACATATTGTGGTCATCCTTCTATACTTGAAGGTTATTGTGATGCTAACTGGATTTCATATTCAAATGAGTTGAAGCCCACTAGTGGATACATGTTCTTACTAGCTGGAAGAGCGATCTCTTGGAAGTCGTCCAAGCAAATAGTTATCGCTAAATCCACAATGGAATCAGAGTTGATTGCCATAGAAAAGGGGTGTTCTAAAGCAGAGTGGCTCAGAAGTTTCTTGGTTGATATACCTTTATGAAGTACACCTTGTTCATCCGTGGCGATGCATTGTGATTGCCAAGCTGCCATTGCTTGAGCCAAAAGCATAATATATAATGGAAAGAGTCGTCACATCCGTATGCGGCATGCAACCGTGAGACAGTTGATTGAGAACGGTACTGTATCAATGAACTTTGTGAGGTCAGAAAGGAACTTGGCCGATCCTCTGACTAAACCACTAGGGAGAGACCTAGTGATAGAAGCATCGAGGGGGATAGGACTGTACCCAAATTCAGAGATGAAATGACCGATACCTAACTTGCTGTGATCGGAGATCTCGTGAATAAGGTTCAATAGGTAATAATGAAGTCATGGAGTCCGATGGGCATTGTCGCTTTGTGTATATCCTTTAAGGAGGGAGGTCCTTAAAGAAGAGTCTATTCCTATGGTGTATGACAGTGACCGCTGCAGTGTATGAGGATGAGCATATAGCTCTTAATGGGTCCATAGTCCCTAATTATTGGGATGGGGTGTTCAGCTGCAGCACATTCCCTGATGGATACCACCTATATGTGTGTGAGGTTGAGCCTCCTTTATGGGACTTGAGTATGTCGCTAGAGCACACAAGAAAATCTAGGCACGACGCATGGCCATTTAGTGTCAACCGATGAGAGCAACCCTGACTAGAGATATTATGTGGGTGGTGAGTATGTGCAGCTCACAAGAATGAAATCTGGTTAAACGAGTACTCACTCTACCATTGCATTTTAGTGAATTCCTACTCATTTATCCTAGGAAAGGTTCAATCCACGTGATACCTCTCCGATGCATAATTTTTCATTTCCTCTTCCGTTATAGAGTGTGTTTTGAAATGTTACGAAATGCAGCAACTACGGAGCAATATATTGAAGAACAAAGAAACGAGAAATTTAAAAGAAATAAACCAAACGCACAACACAAGAATTACGAGGTTCACCAATATGGCTACGTCCTCAAAGTATGACCAGATTTCGATTTCACTATTCAGTAGCGTTACAACCAAAATCTTAACTCCCACTTTATGTTGTGATTTTCTCTCTGACCCAAAACAATACAAGACCATGTATATTTATTTAGAGCTAAGAGGTGATCTTTCTCTAAATAACCAATGTGGGACAAGACACTTATATACGTGGGCTAAGTTGGGACCTTCTTTCAATAAGCAATGTGGGACAACCTCACATAAACTTGCTTTTGGGTTACTACCTCATTGTAACAATGTCTCTAGATTGAAATCAGGCTCCACATACAACATGAAACATGTGGGGAATTATTGTATTTTTGTGTGTCTCAAAACACATGTGGAGACCCATATCTCCTTATCTCCAACGTGAAAACTTGACCAAAATTCTTCTTTTGTTGACCCAGATGAAGATACATCTCTCTTCATTTGAATTCATTCTCCTAGCTTGCATTTGTTGAAAAAACATGGAGATTCATCTCCCTTTCTACTGCTCATCCATCCGTAGCCTCAACTGTTGACTAGAGAATGGAGGTTCGTCTCCTAATCTCTTTGTTGACAACTAAGGATGCTTATCCTTTTAACATTACTTAGCTACCAAGTACCTTATCTCCTCATTTCCTATATATAAGGCCATTCGGCCAAGGGGAAAAACATTAAAGAAAAAACTTCATTTGAAAACCAAGGCATACATACACTTGTCCCAAAAATTCCCTCTTACACCTTTTATAATGTTAGTGTACCCATATCTTGATATTGTGTGAGTTGTGGAAGAGAAAAGTCAAGAGGGTTGTTCAAGAGTTCCGTTGCAAGTGTGTGCAAACAAGAATAATACTATAGACTAATCTTGGGGGTTGCATGCCATGAAACCCATCGCATCGAGCCATAAAGTTTTGGCTTGATTCTATAGTTTTGTGAGATCGTTCATATTTATCTTGTAACGTATTACTATTTATAGTGTATTGTAATTTTCTTATTTTGTGTTAGAAACTGTGATTCCATTCCAAATATTTTGCAAAAAGGATTTATTTCCAACAAAAAGCAGGGGGCATTATGATATGGCTAAATTCCTTGCCCTACCAGGCGGTGACACGTGGCAGGATTGACTTGTGATCAACAAATCTGTTGATCACAAGTCAATCCTAAATTGCAAAGATAGCTCAGCAATTATTCTCCCAAGGAAAGCAAACAATAATTCAACAGTCATTCAACCAGAATAGCATCATAGATACTGGGATTGATTGGCCATGAAGGAGAACTTTGATGAAAACTATTTCGTATAGCCTAAATATCTATTGCCTAGATTAATATCATGAAATGCGAAACAACTTCTGCATCAATTCTAACAGAGCTACCCAATTCATATCAAAAGTACAAAACCCATATTCTCAACTTACTTAATTTAAGCTAAAATCCTCAATTGGTTTAAGCCAAATTTCGAGAGGTAGGAGTCTCTTCTTTATTTATTCTAAAAGTCCATCGTATAATGATCCACCTCCAATCTAAGAGGCCAAATTTGACAAAAATTCTACCCTATAAGGAAAAGCCCCAAATTTTCACTGGAGAAGGAACCCTAAAGGTGATACATACTAAAGAAGGAGATGGCATTTCTTTATCTAGAATTAACAAAATTAACCCAAAATCATCTATTAATGTAACCAAGTATCGAAGCAGTAGAATAATTCATCACAAAAGGAGATGGTTGAAACAAAAGTAAAAGATAGTTACCTAAGAGTTGTAATTGAACCACAGATCGAAGACATAGCTAAAAAATGGTGGCCGTGGCAAGTGGGTGCTTGTTGTCCAGTTATACCTACAGGCTCGGTAGTGGTTCTTGTGGCGGATTCACAGCAAAGATGCGAGAGTTGGAAAGAAAAAGAGATGGTGGCGGAGGCAAAGAGTAACACATTGAGAGAGAACTCAGATTTGGCTAAATTTACGGCCTTGAAGATCATCGGGACATTGGATTTGAGTGTCGCAAGGAGAGATGGTGGGTAGAAGGAATGAAGAGAGGAAGATGGGAATTGGGGGATATATTTAGGGCAAACGTTCAAGAGGTGGATGTCTTAGGTGCGCTTAGGACCTTTATAGAGGCGATTGACTTGGGGCGCTGCAAAGCGTCATATTATGTACGAGAAATAAAGGCGCTTCTTACTTAGCATCTTGTAATGAACTTTTTGGGATGCTTTTTATAAAGCGTCCTTTTATAAACGTCGTTACATCTAAATATTCTTGTAGTGAGAGGGTCCCGTATCTGATAGGAACTGTGCCAGAGAAGTCAGAGTCCTAGGAGAATGCTGATGCTACCAGGAAGGGATGATGATGTGATCGATAAGGATTCTAATGTCATCCTAGTTGGTCTCTAGACCTATCGGAAAAGAGTTGCAAGACGATCAGGACTCTGCCCGTCAAGTCTATATTATAGAGAGGGCTTCAGGTACGTGGACAGGTTCACACACAGATTGGCACTCCCAGTGCATTTTGGTTATTCAAAGCTCTACCCTTATAACAACGTTCTGACTTTAGCATCGGAGCCTCCTCCGTCGGAACACCCCCCGGCCGTCACTCCGTGTTCTATTTTGCAGGTCCTTTTCCTAACTGGGGTTCCCGATCAACATTCAAGAGGCAACAAATACTAATTTTTTTTTGTCAAAATTTCGATGTCAACATACAATCATTAGCTTCATCCCGTTTGTTAATTTATTGAGGGGAAGGTATTTACTGTCCCTAAGCAGCTTGAGTTGCAAAAACAACCAAAATCTGTGGTAGTAATTGCAAGAAGAAAAGCGATAGGGAAATTGTTAATTTCACATGGTGTCCCTTCTTACTTGCAACATGTTTTAGTTATGGAGAAATCTTTATTTTTAATCTTGTTTTACAGCAGGATGGAAATTATTTTCATCCTTGATTACCAGTTTTACGATCCAAAGAGAGGCTTCAGGTTTCTGATCCATGAAACTCGGTGCCTTTTTTAATCAAGTACTAGCCCTGGATATTCTTAGCAGCATCTGGATTCCATATCAAAGTAAGTAATCAAATGAAATAACCAATCCGGAAAGTTACTCTCTAATTGGCTTCAGATACAAATAAATTGACTTCACATACGATAGAACGCCAACTACACTACTACATTATTATGCTATAGGTAGACTCAAAATAGTGCTGCGATCAGTAGTAAACATAGACTATGTCTGTCAGCATGAATGCCATCGCAGCTAACACTACCAGCACCACAAGGTGACCATCTGTTCTCAAATTCATCCCAGCACTTTGGGGAAACCGAAATCCCATAACAGTGGGTCTTGGTGCTATTGTGACCACTGGCGAAGCTGAAAACCAAGAAAAGTAGAACATGGTCAAGAAAATGGATTACAAAAAGCTGACATATAATTTGACAGACCTATATTTATAAGTTGTACATCGAATGGAGTCAGTGAAACATATTATGAGACGAGCCAGGTTTGCTTACCAGCAACAGTGGAATTAACTTTTGTCTCAAGTGAAAACTGAGGAGGTGAAATGGATGGCGAAGACACTCCTTTAAAGAGAAGACCAACAAAAACTCACATGTTAAACAACGTTAAGAAGAACTAGAGACTTGTTTACAAATTTGTAGTGCTCTTTAATATGTTGGACGTAATTTATCGGTGAGACATATTGGATGATAGCCGCTAAGTGTTAAGAACTGAAAACTTACTCGGTCAGCATGCCCAAGTGACGAAACAAGTGTATATTTGTTTTTACGTTTATCGGAATGAGAAAATAAGCATGTCTCCTTTGCTTACAGATTGATTATTAGAACCGGAAACATGAATTAAAATTATAGACATGGAAAACTTGGATGGGATGGTAAATGTAAACCTGAACAAGCAGAAATGTCAACTTGGGGATCGCAAACAAGTGGGAGCTGCATAGCAAGTGTGTTGTTGATAGGGAAAGAGCTCAAGGTAGTGTCGTTGAGCAAGAGGCAAAGACAACCAGCTTGCTGGTTGTAGAGTTGTTTTAGGCTGTCGCAGCATGGCTGTGGAGGAGAGGGGGCTGTACCCTGTACAAATGCCGCACATGAGGCCAGTGGTAGGAGGGCTGGTCCACATTCAGCAATGGTTGGGACTGATGGTGAGATGCCAGTGCTAGGCTTCTGTGAAAGGATGGTGCCTGGAAGGCAAGTGAGAAACAGAAGTAGGACGGCAGTGGGAGTGTAGGAAGCCATGGCGCTCGTATCTTTGTATAAAGGTTAGGTTACAAAGCTCAGTCTTGTTTCCTTTTACTGAGAAGGAAAATAACAATGGTGTGTCTAAACAGTTGAGGAGGGTTGCTGGAGTATGAGCTGCAACATGCATCTTGTGTGTGGTCATTCTAATCTCAGTCTTTGTTCCCTCTTCCCCCAAAGCTCCACCGTCCTCCTGAACCCCCAAGCCCAAAATCACAAACACCACCCTGCAAAAAACCAATGTTCATAGATAGAAATGCAACATACGTGACCAGTTTCAAATAAATTAAACAAGCCGGCTGAATGCAAGCTGCTCGGTGTTCTGGTTTGCCCATTCATTCAGTTTCTATGCAAGGTTCATTTTCATATTTCTGCGAGTTTTTAAGGCACGCGGCAGAGTAATCGTAGTTGCACATCTGAGTAGGTATAAAATACAAGTTAGACACGTATACATGACGGATTAAGTTCTATTGACTTAAGTTTTTACATCAAGCTAGTTTGACTCATTCGCTATATAGTTTATGTATATACATACGTAAACTTTACACCTACACATATACATAGATATTATATATATATGTATACACACACATCTATATATATGAATGTGTGTATATGTATATGTATATACATCTGCGCATGCACATTTGTGTATATATGCATACACACACGCTAAAAAAGTTCACGTGCTTTGCAAGTAAATAGTGATTCAATAACTTCGTTACTTTATTAATCAATAACTTATATCCTACTTTCAATACTTCATAGTGTGAACCATCTAGTAGCATGAGTTAAACCACTTATCTATTTTACATGAAACTAAGAATTTTGAATATCTAAATGATCCGTTAACAGTAAAAGTTGATGATGTGTGCTTCCGCATTTATAGGATTTCATGCTTCTTTTAGGGGAAAAAATAATCATCAACCATGTAACATTTAAATTCAATCTCCACTTCCACATCAAAATTTATGAAATTTAAATCATATCTAGTATATAGCTATTCTATTTTGAGTTATATAAGTTACGTATAACTTTGCTACGTGAACTTTCACATTTAAAAAAAAAAAAAAGGAAAACTACATATCATCATCTGCACTTGAAAGAATAATAACCTCTTTCATTTCAACTTCTCACCATTTATGATCGGCTAAAGCCTGTTTCAAAACATCTTAATCTTTTTTCTACACCATCGCGTAGATGTATGTTGGAGTATTGTATGAAAGTGTTTTGGATGTTTCACCATTTACACTTTTGTTTTTATATATAAAGATATTCATCATTTAAGTTTGTTATAAAATTAGCAATGCATAAGAGATTTAGTTTATGAAGCTAATTATCTGATATTTTATAAAGAAAACAGCATACCGTAGAACAGTGATCGTATAAATTAGATACCCATAACAATAGTTTAGCGTCGACACATACCACACCATGTTTTCAGTTCCTAAACTGGGCACCTTTAACCGCTCTCTTGTTAGCATTAGCTGGTGATAGGTTTGTTTAGAATCAATTACAAACGTCGGCCTACCGACACACATGTGCCTAAGAAGAAGCGTCCGTGGCTCGAGACGACGAACATGGGGAAGGAAGAAAGTGGTCTCATAGGTTCTAGCATCGCAAAATACTCACCATAAACCAATAGTTATAAAATTATATTGATAGGACGAGACTTCAATCTTGGAGTCGCTAGCTGACTCGTTCTTCTATGAGAGATACTGGTTATTGTAAACTCCTGCTAGTTTTCTTATTGCTATGCAAATATGTCACATATAATTCATGCAAAGCAAGATCTTTTCAAGCACAATGCTAAGTCAGAGAGAACATTAAAGTAAGAAAACTTCATGTTTGTTGGGACTATGTAAGATACGCAAACAAAGCGAAAGAAAAGAAGGAAAAGAAAAAAAAAAAAAGATAACGAGAGGTGTATGCCGCGAGGTCTGTTCCTTGAGACCACGACATCATCAACTTGTAGGGTATCTAGGGTTTAAACAATCAGTTGTCTAGAACAAATCTAGGATGGCCCGTCACTCTTGCTTTCGTATATGGCACACTAATTAGATACGAACACTTTAGACTTTTTCTTGTTATTGCAATCTCCCGCTAGTTTTCTAATTACTACGTCACTATGTCACATATAATTCATGCAAAACAAGATCTCTTCAATGCACAATGCTAAGTCAGAGAGAACATTAGAGTAAGAAAGTTTTATGTTTGTTAGGACTGCATAATAAAGGCAAACAAAGCCAAAGAAAAGAATAGAAAAAAAAAAAAAGCCCCAAATGAGAGGTGTATTCTATAAGGTCTGTTCCTTGTGACCACGACATCGTTAACTTGTAGGGTATCTGGGGTTTAAACAATTAGTTGTTTAGAACAAATTTATGATGGCCTCAGCACTCTTGCTTGCGTATATGGCACATTAATTAGACACACACTTTAGACTTTTTCTCAACCATTTATTGATCTCAACGTCAATTTTCATCCTAACAACAACATTTGTTTAGCTAGACACACTTTAGTCGGTTTCTCAATCTTACTGATATCATCCTGCGTAGCACTTGTCAGATACGGTGCACTTTCACCTTTTTTCTCTATCTTTTTTTCCCCTCAGCATTCTCTTCTTCCGCATAGGCCCTGCTTTAACTTCCTACAAGCCAACATAGTAGCGCTGGACGGTTTTTCTTCTAGCCGAATTATTGCGCTGACTGAAACAATAACACCATTATATTTAAAAAAAAAAAAACTCTCTCTCCCCCTCCCTCTCTCCCTGTGTATATAGATGTGTGTGTGTCTATATATATATAAATGGGAACTGATGGATAACAACCATTGGCAATTTAACTTAATTTGCCAACGATATCTGGCAGTCGATGCTATAATGTAGCGACCGGTAAAATTTATCACATTGTCCACCCCCCCCCCCCCCCAAATCCCTCCGAGGCATTTTAGTCAAAATTCTTGTCCCCAACATTGTGTAGTAGACGATGAAAAAAGTTAAATAAAACTTTGATCTAACCCATTCATTTTGGAGATACATGGACGGTCAAATCGCATTGGCACCTTAGCTTAAGTTGCCGTGGATCAAGTCCCTATATATGTATATATGTATATGTACCTTGAAATCCAGGATAGAGACTTCTTAAAACTTGTGAACTAAGCTAAAAAATTCACCCAGACGGCATGCGCTCTGCTACATGGCCTTGCTAAATTGAGTGAGTTACATTGGTGTGTCCATAAATCAAATGTGGCAGATTTTTATGTTTTCTTGCCTCTTGTCAAGTATGAGTGCAATTGGAAAAGCGTTTTCTTTGGGAATTTGTGCCCTAAAGGATCACCCTAATACAGCTTAACTACTAACATTTAAAAAGTATCAAATCAGTAACTAAACATATATTATCAAACCAAATGAGTTCGAAGGCTAACGGAAGCTAGAAGATGTTTAAGTATTCAAGGGATATGGTTGTCATTATGAAAAAAAAATCTACATGACCCATATTTTCCTAGTTGATTGGTCCATCTCAAAGTGTCACACACACACACACACAAAAGTGCACCGTCGGACATCAACACTTCACTATCTTGCTGGGCAACACCTGTCACCACGTTGAACTCCCAAGCAGCTAAAGCCCACTACTACCACCACCGGCACCACTTTCACCATTTAACATTTAAACCCCCCCCCCCTCCCTTCCCTCACCTACAACCACCACCGTCACCATACCCAACACCATCACGATCACAGATGTGATCCATCACCACCTCTATCACAGACAGATTTCACCTAGCACCACCACCATCACAGATCCAACCATCACTCCTCAGCCACCGTATCTCCTTCGCCGACAGCATTAGCTGCCACCCTGATGAACTTTTGTGCCCCTACACATTGTAATACTACAAATAGAGTAGCAACAACTCCCTCTCCCTTTTGTCGAGCCATAGCCTTCATTCCAACTTAAACCTCATTGCTGAAAAACTTTTGGCCATTCTCTTTCACGCTAGTGCCAGAGTACAACTGACCAACCACCACTCCCCCATGGCTATATCTCCCCCCGTTGGAACCCAACCCATGATGCAACTCTTGGAAACATACATCAATCTCCCAAAATATTGGTTATCACGCCCCTCATATCAATCGCTGAGATTCCACATTGCCGCCCAACCATAGGTCAGTGGAGGTTGTGTATATTTGAGATTCCTTTTTTTTTTTTTGGTATTTTTTGGATTTTGTTTAGCTTGAACGATCATAGTTTGGGGCGTGTGTATGTGTGTGCGTGCACATGTGTGTGTGTGTTGCGCGTGTCGCAGGTGTTTTTGTCTCTGTTTCGGTGATGGGCATATCTGTGTGAGCTATTTGCGATCTAAACTAAATATCTTAGATTGAGGAGACTTTTAGTCGTGGGTTACTAAGAATATAAATAAGGTTGCTCCAAGAAGGTTCGGTGGTGATGGCTATTAGCGATGTGGATGTGATGGAGGTTAGGTGGAGAAGAGAGTGGGTGAAGGTGATTAACGGTGAGAGTGGGTGAAAAACGAAGCGATCAAGATTTTTTTTGTGTACTTACTGTCTTATCCTTTGAATTTTAAATAGAGCTTTCGTTAGGCATTTGGACCGGTTCCGTTAAAAAATAAATGTTTAAGTATTAATTTTTTATTTTTAAATGTGAAGTACTAAAGTGATACCAAGGTGATATTAAAGGTACAGATTTGATGTTAGTTCTTTTTTCTTTTTGGAAGGAAGTCGCGGGGGGGGGGGGTGGGGGGGGAGGGTAGGCAGGAAATTAAATGGATCATGAATACATAATTATGAGAGAGCAGAAGTATGAGCAAACATTTCATATTCTAAGCTAAGTTTATAACTATTGTCATCTTTAGTAGGTTTATAGGTATATTTCGTAAAGTCGAAGTTGCTCATAGAATTCTGATATATGAACAACCATTTAGATTCTAAGCTTATTTTCGAGCTATTATCATATTTGTTTTGATATGTTGTAGGTATTGCTATTAGTAAATTAGCTTAACATAGTGATATCTTTTAGATATATAAGCATGTTAGGAGAAGAATTTTAATCGCATGGTTGCTTGATATATATAACCATTGCTTTTTATGGTCTAATTATATAAGCTTCTGACAAACATGTTTCCAGTGTTTATCTATTATGTGTGCTAACGCGTTTCATTGATTTTTGTAGTTAATTAAGGTAGCGTTTGAAATCACTTCTAATTTTAGTTTTCTGTTTCCAAAAAAAAACAAAAACCAGTTTGGTTTTTTATTTTTTACAAAAATAAATGGGGGTTTGATTACCCAGTTTTTATTTTGAGTTTTTTCTTTTGTGTGTTTTATTTTGAGTTTTTTTTGGTGATTTATGGTGGTGGGGCATGACGGTGGCCCGCAGCGGTCGTCGACGGTGGCTGGTGGCAAGCAGTGGCTGGTGGCTGTGATGATGGGAGGGTGGTGGTGGTGGTGGCTTAAAATAAAAACCCAAAACTCCTAAATGGGAATTTTCAAAAACTGCCTTATTTTAAAAACTGGTTTTTAAAACTGAAGAAAAAAAACAAAAATTATGTGACAAACGCGTGTTTTTCTTCCGTTTTACAAAACTGGAGAAAATTAAAAAAGAAAAGGAAATCAAACAGAGCATAAGTTATGGCATCTGCAAATTGTTCTAATAATTATTACTTACTAATAACGATTTGAACTATATTAAATGAAAATTCTTAGTATGAAGCAATCAGAAACTCATCTAAAGTCCTAAAGTCAAGGTAACTTGGTTTTTTATACAAGATGCTTATTGTGAAAATTCGATGATATTGTCCTCTGGAAGTCATTTGTCTAAATGAAAAAAGGATCGAAACTTTTGAAAATGTTTTTCGTTTTAACTTAGGGTTAAAGATAACCATAGCTATATATCTCAGAAAAAGTGAATTTATGCTACTAGTTGTTTTACCATCTTTGATGGAGGAAATGGAATATCTATAAGATTACTTTAATTAAAAGTAAGAGAACACATTTAATTTAACAAATTCTAATATCCAGAAAGGCTATTTTAAGAAATGAGCTTTAGTACCATAATAAAGTCAAACATACGCTTAATTTTACTAAATTCAAAATTCTAACGGCATTATCTTACTGAAATGGGCCCAGTATGTACTCAAAGTAAAAAAAAAATACCCTCATTTTAACCAACTCTCAAATTTGAGAAAGGTATTTTAGGGGGGGGGGGGGGAAATAGTTTATTCATATAACCACCGTGCTTTTATATTTGTGTGTGTGTGCACGCGCAAGGGCAGATTCAGGAAGTTCAATCGGAGGGGACCAAAATGTCATTAAAAAAATTAATGGCTAGGATAAAAAAATTTGATTTACGATTGAATACGTTAAATATAAAATAGATTCCTCAATTTGACTAATAATCATATAATTTCACTATTTATAGTAATTTATTTAACTTGTAACGTTAGTCAACATAAACTACTAATCTTGCATGAAAAAAACTTTACTCTTATTATATATATGTATTATTAGTGAGATTATCAATTGTATGATGACAATCATCAAGTATAAGTTAACATACTAAAAGAATTTAAATTAAAAAAAAAGAACTAACCTTGATATATTAGTGCTTACTTTAAAATCTGCAGATTTAGAATTTGGAAGACTGAAGATGGAGAAGGGAACGAGAAAGATAAAGATTTACGATGGTCGGTGGCACAAAAAGTAAAACACATTACAAAATGAAATCTAATGCATTGATATATAATATGATGGCATTTTAGTAAATATTTTAAACATAACTACCTATTATTTAAAACAACTAAAAAAAATTTCAAAAATTGGGGGTGCCGTCCCTAGAGGTGTCAAATGGGCCGGGCGGCCCGCGGGCTGGCCCGAGCCGGCCTGGCCCTTTTTTGGGCCCGGACTAACCCTAACCCTTAGGGCTTGGGCCAGGGCCAGGCCTAATTTTTTGAGAAACAGGCCCGGACCAGGCCCGGCCCAGCTCTCTTTTGGCCCGAAAAATGGCATTTTTCAGCTTTTTTTTTAAATTAAGGTGTATTTGCTTGCCTTCTATGACTAAAATATAGAAAAAATCTATTACTTTTAGATCATTAATGAGAGAACAAACAAATATTTGTGGCCACAGATCTATTATTTTTAGATTTGAACTAAGCAACACAACATTTTGAAAATGCACAAACATACCTTGCTTTGTAAGAAGTGTAAAAAGAGGAAGAGTCAACTTCCAGTTGATGAGTAACTCGCGGAACATGCTAGTAAGTGGGAGGCTATGGTCATGTAGGTTGAATCTTTACTATCAGCTTCAAGGGCCAGGGAAGATGGTAAAATCATTTGTTTAAAATTGTACATAATTTTAAATTTTGACTTCCCCTGATCAGTCGGTCCAAGTTCTGAGTGATTGGGGAAGCAAGTGTTGAGTTGTAATAAAGTTTGTATTAATTGATACCGAACTTATTTGTCAATAAATATCAAACCGACTAATTCCACCCTCTTACATATAAATTAGTATTCGTACTGTGCGTAAAAAATATCTGTTAAAATACATATAAAAAGCTAGTATTTATATTATTAAATAATAATAACAAAATAGATAGTAAAATAATAATATTATTTTGAATAATAAAAAAAATTTGGGCCCGGGCTCGGCCCTAGATGTTGGGCCTAGGGCCTGGGCCCAGATTTCCCCCATTCTGGCCCGGCCCTCCCGGCCCTGACCCGTTTTGCTGGAGGCCCGATGGGATTGGGCTGGGCCGGCCCAAGCCCTGCCCATTTGACACCTCTAGCCGTCCCCCCCCCGCATCATGCATCATGCTTGGGCTCCAACCCTCCACGCGCGCGCGTGTGAAGGCCTTCATATAGACACTTGACTTCTTGTATCTCGGGGTATATTATGGCGGTGGGGTGCTGCGTGTTTGTCGGTGAATAGGGATGGGGGTTGATGTACGATGAAGGTAACCTTTGACTATGCAACGTTGTTTCAGTTCAGAACATTGAGAGGCATTAGACTTGGATGTAAAAGATGTCCTTGGCCAATCAACTCTTTTAATGGTAAAACTATATGTCCTTAGCCTATTAACTCTGTTAATGGTAAAACCTTTGTTGAGCAGGTTATAGAATTTTCAGCTTTCGTAAGAGAAGAACCAAAATCAGCGTATAAGATGTCGTTGAAAGGCCGAGGACAAAAAGAAAAGTTTGCAATAGCAATCAAACCGAATGGCCAATTCCGGATCAAGGCCGACCGCTGGTTTATTTCCTTTTACATTAACAATTGGATTGTGCAAGTATCAAGTTGTGACCAAGCAGGTCCTAAGAAAGGTCGACTAGCCACAGCCTATAAAGATTAATACGTAGATAAGCAAGCAACATGACCTAAAAAATGCATGAACACAACGAGTAAATTATGGGTTTATTATGCATAGCCGTTGCGTTGACTGACTAAAAGAAAAGAACGCCTCTACATGGTCCATATTACTACCTGATATAGTTAAATATACGCCTCCAATTTACAGATGACACGTGGCAGTTATAATAAGACCTGGCAATCGGGTAAAACCGCTGGGTACGGGTAAAATCCGGTCGGGTACGGATAAAAACAGGTCGGGTATAATTTACCCGGATTTTCCCGGGTAGGATTTTTGGGAACCCGTACCCTACCCTTGGGGTAGGGTATTACCCGCGGGTAAATCCTCAATTTCTGATTAATTATTTTTTAAATAAATAGAGTTTAATTAACCACTAATTACAACCTCCCACAATCAAATACTACAGTTTCTCCATCAAAATTCATTACACAAAAATCTCTACATCTTTCCATCAAAAAATTAAAACCAATATGAACATTTTTCAACACTAAAAATAAAATAAAATAAAAAAAAACAAAATCTGCACATCAGAAGACCAGACAACCATCAAAATCCACACTGAAAGTCTACCCAACAAGGCAACAGCCACAGAGACGGAGTGAAGGTGGCGATGTGGCCACGGTGATGACAGATCGGTGGCGATGTAGCCACTGTAGTGACTGATCGATGACGACGGAGCCACGGTGTTGACAGATCGGTGACTACGGGGCCACGGTGTTGATGGATCGGTGACGACGGGGCCACGGTGGTGACCGAACGGTGGCGGGGAAGATGCGAAGTGACCAACCGTGGCGGCGGAGATGACGTAGCCATGATAGTGACTGATCTATGGCGACGGGGCCACAGTATTAACGGATCAATGACGACGGGGCCACGGTGGTGATCGAACGGTGGCGGCGGAGATGCGGAGTAACCGACCATGGCTTACCTACATGGCGCCGTGGGTGGAGTAGGGTGATCGTGACTTCGGTAGATCTGTGAGAAAGAGAGAGACTTGAGAAATGGAACCTGTGAGAGGGGATATGTGAGGGAGAATTGAGAGGCAGAGGCGGCAGATCAAGTGGGAAGAAGAAGAAAATGAGAGGTTCTAACCCTAAAAAAGTTATATATAGGCACAGAATCGGGTAAACCCGGGTAACCCGAAAACCGACCCGAACCTACCCGAAAATTACGGGTCGGTTCGGGTACGGGTCAAATTTCGGCGGGTAATGAATATTGGTACCCGTACCCAGCATTTTGGACAGGGTACGGTTCGGGTAACGGGTACGGACATCATTTTGCCAGGTCTAGTTATAATACGTAATCTAAACTAGCTTATTGCTGATTAGGCATTTGCCATATCAGTTACCAAGCAGAATCCTAAAAAGACTCTAACTCTGTCAACCAAGATTGAGATGTGATCCTCTAGGATCCTAATTTGATTCTGATTGAAGTTATGCAAAATCTAATTTACTGCTTCTTCAAAGTTCTATCTCTGACTTAAGCATCGGAGCGTTCTCTCGCCGGAACCCCACCTGGCGGTCACTCCGTGTTCTCTTTTCCAGGCTTACTTTCTAGAGTGGTTCCCGATCCAGTTTTTAGCGGCAACACTACCAATGAACTCCTTAGCATTCTTTGACGATACATTAGCATCTAGTCCAATTGCCCAAGAGCTGACTTTGATCCGTGTCTTTTTTGTTATGTAATTTTTGTGTATCTCAATGTCTTGCAAGGACTCACGAGGACCTACTAAGGGGGCAGCCGGATGTAGCCTTGAGCTTTCCTTAACCACCATATTCAAGAATTCTAAGTTAGGCAAACCTTTTCCACCTTCTCAGTAACTCCTACAGCAGTCTTCAACTCTTCTTGAAGTCGTTTTGTCACTCTTGAGTGTCTTATGAGCTCAGACACGATCCATTCTACTACCCCCTGTGATGTTTTAACAGATCCAAAAATCGTGTTCAGTATAATTGTTTTTATATCTGGTCGATCCATTACCATGGACATGACATAGTAAGTATTTGCAGGCTTGTCCTTCAACGACAACCTGATTACATCAAAAGAATTCTTCGTCGCAATGGTGATGCTCATCTCTAGTAGCCTTTTTTTTTCATGCTCATCAATAATCAGTTCCAAGATCTTGTCAGTTATCTTGCTGGTTTCCATGAACTGTCAAGTCAAAAACCTGCAGGACACCGTGGGATGCATCATACAACATCTAGTAATGGTGAAATATAATGCAGAATTTTACTTTATTGGTATGCAATAACTTAGCACATCACAAAAGGTAATGGGGTGACAATTCCAGCACTACAACCTTAATACAACCTTATACCCTGTAAGGTTGTAATGCTGAAAAGGAATAATTCCTAAAGGACAGAAGATCTCTTTAATAATTGATTCCAAAGAAAAATAAAAAAGGTGACCAATGACGTTCATTTTCCGCTTTAAAAAGGTAGAGTCATTGCACATTTGTCATATAATTGTTTCTTTTTTTTTTGCAACAAATGGACCCTTTCAATCATGAAGGTTCTGGATCCTTTAGAAACAAGGTTTATCATGAACACGAAAAGGGTGATAACTTTGACTACAAATTTTGATGAAACATCATAGCCTTCTTCCATCCTATGGGAATTCTAGATTGTGGAACACCTAATAAAAAGAACAATAAATTTACTTCTAATTTAAAGAAACAATTCAGCATTACAATCCACTCAGTGATATTGGTTTTTGTGACTATATACCTCCCATGTGCATTCCATGTGAAATGCTTGGTGTTTCATCATTTTATTTGGCGTGCCTACACAAAATGTTTGAGTTCATCAAGGAATTAGAACCACAAGCTTGAGAATGTGATGGCTAAGGCTAGTACTACAAAGAAGATAAACTATTATGAGAGGGACCAAAGAAAAGAAGGCAAATTAAGTTTGGGGCTACTACATATTGGAGGTGAAGCATCTTTGTCAAAGTAAGTATACTTTCTCTCTCTTTATAATGCAGTTACTTGTTCTGTCTATGTCTCTTCGCTGTGCCTAAATATTTTAAAAAAGGTGGCATTTCTTATTCCTGAAATATCATGACCACACTGATTAGGGATCTATGTTGATGCCTTTCTTTTCCCCTCAACTTTTATTCCTCAGCTACTTATGGTACAATTGCGTCTTGACTTTGCGTGAAGAACCGCACGTCTTCAGACATGACTCTGGTTTCTTGGGCAAAGAAGGAACTTGCTCGGCTTACAACGCACAGACCTAAAAGGTTACTACCACCTCCAACCAGCTTAGATTCTGGCAAATGCTTGCAGATGCCTCTGGTTAGTTCTATGTCTTGTGAGTTTCTATGTTGTGTCTTGGAAGAGTATATCTTTGATAGATGATAGGCTATCGTTTTTGTTAAACAGGTCCAGGAAGTGGTCTTAGCGGCTGATTTAAAGTGTGCTAAATGCCAGATGAGGGTGGCCAACGTGATTTCCAAAATGGATGGTAATCTTCTATTATAAGGCTATACTTGTGGAATGAAACTCTTCTTTTATCTTCCGAAATGATTTTGGGACGAGTGTCAGAAAATATGAAACACATACGGATATATTATTGCCTGCATTTTAATTAGATGGAGGGAATATGTCAATGAAAAGTATTGTTGCTGAAATCGGTTTCTGGAAAATTTTTGTTGCTGAATGTCAGTGGCGTCTTGGAAATAAAGGTTCAAGTTAATCATGTTCATGCGCTCTAAGAAAGTGTAACTAAACATTTGACGGAGAAAAGGTGTGTTGCTAAGTTTTACGTAGTGTTATGTCAAAGCAAAGGTTGTTAAGAGCTAGCTGTTGCACAATTTCTCGAAGTGGAGGTTGAGAACAACTTTGGAAACAACATAAATGAAGAATGCAACGACCCGAACTCCTCAAGTAGAAGCCCTCAGAATCTTGCAAATTTAACATTGCAGTAATGCCAATACTCACATAATTATAGAATTAGCAACATAAATGACCATGTTCATATGCAAATTTTGCATTCAGGTATGGAGTCCATAGTGGTGCATGTGAGAGAGAAAAGGCTAACACTCACTCACATATCCGAATGAACGGTCTTCAAGAGAAAGTTGCTGCATATTACAGGAGAGGACTCCCCCATTTGGGCTTTATATTCTGCTGTGAAATGCAAGGTTCTATATCATTTGAAATACTAGTTCCCTTGCAGACAATTCTTGTACCTTGATTGGTTTCCTCCCCCTTAAGTGGGTTGTTATGTGCAATAAGTTTGCTACTTCTAACAATTTCATCGCTGAAGATAGCAAATCATCACTGAGTATAACAGATCCAGATAACTAAAATTGATGTGGACAAAAGTCGGGTTTAGGGATGGGCAGGGGCAGGGGCTCCCGATATTGCCATCCCTCGTAGCAATGACTGCTCTAGGTATACTTGATAGTACTATGAAAGAGCAAAGTTCTTTAATTGATTTCGGTTGTAAGAACTTGTCTTTCAAGAGTTAACTGCTTAGACAAATCCTCGATATCAAATCACAATGACACCACGCGACAATTATTGCCGTACTCATGAACAGTGGGCAACGACCCCAACAACCCTGTTCTCGTTTTCTAGTCTCCGCCTGGAGTCAGAAAATACTTGTTAGCCACCAGATATTATTGCTACTACCGTGGTTGCCATTATTTTGCTCGTATGGCTGGGGTACACAATCATTTGCCCTTCCTTCTCACAATTTTCAACTGGTATATATGTCATTACAGAACTCCTGCCACTGAAGTAATAATAACTGGTCACTGAAGAGTATCAGACATATATGTCATCACAATCAGAGCGAGGCGGCGCTGGCAAGCGATTAAAAATGCTAGTAATGGGTTACACTAGAAATGCCAACATAGGGATCAGAAAGGAGTTCTACCACATACGACTAAAAGGAAGACTAAAGCTAGAAGCTTTATGTTGCCTCATCAAAGAAAACCTCCAAATAAACTTGGGTGAAATGAAAGAGCTTGCCTCTATATATTGATGAATAAAAGCAAATATGTGACTCTGAACGCTAATAAGATACCATAGTATGCGACGATCCCTCCAAAGTAAAGTGCAACGATTTTTTTCCCCGAAGCAAAGAGTTTTTTTTTTTTTTATTAATTGCAGAAACATTATATACTAAGAATAATAGAGAATTGGTTACAAAAGCGGGTATAATTCGTAGGGTAGAACTTCATTACACTCACTGCACCCACAGAAGTTTAACTTACTTTCCTGTTGCCTTGTGGGGTGTGAGCAAGCCCGGCTAGTTGATTAATCTTAGGGTTAAAGACAAAATTGTCCCCTGAGATTTACATGTGTTTGTACTTCGCTCCCGTGTTTACAACTTTGAAAATAGTGTTACTTGAGGTTGACAAAACCATTGCAAGTAGCTCCAAAATTGGATGACCGTTCAAATTCGAACGTTAAGTTCGCATGTGCAAACATTTTGGTATGGGTAAATCTGTCATTTCGCCTAGGGTCAAATACAAAACTGTTTCGTTGCCCCCCGCATTTGCAACTTTGGCAATAATGTTTCCTGATTTTAACAAAATTATTGCAAACGAGTCCAAAATTGGACGTCCATTTAAAATCGGACGTTAAGTCTTTTTTGGTATGGAAATATCTGTTAATGCTCACCCCATCTCCCTTTAGTATCAAAATATCCTTTTCGGCATGGGAATATTTGTGAAGGGAATGTTGATGTCTTCTTCCAGGTCGGGTTTGGTGGTGTGCTAAAGACAAGCCTCGTAACATGGAGGTGGTTGTCAATTCCTGATTTGCTTTCTATTCCAACCCACGATGAGCCTTGTTTACAAGGGTTGGGATATGAGAAACTCCAAGAGGTTTGGTCAAAGGACATGTGTCCATGATCTTGAATAAGGTTTCTAGTTAGATGGATCCATACTGTTTGGTTGCAGATTCTTTTTAGGTGGTTGCTTCCTTACATTTCGAATGATGGGGACACGAGGGATGGTAAGGAGGTGGGTATTCTTCTGGTGGAGTACGTAAGGTTGTATGTTCAAAAATCAAAAGAGAAAATGGTAAGGAGGAAGGTGTTCTTTTGGTTATCTAGAAAATTTGAGAAAAAAGAAAAGGAAAGGAAAAAAGAGAAAACAAAAGGTTGTTTTCTGCTCTGTTCTTGTATTGTCTTTGTATAGCTTTGAGTTTTAGAAATAGGTTAGCTTTGGGCATGGTTATATATAGAAGGAGAAAATGAGAGAGAAGAAGCAGAGGAGAAAACGAGAGAGAAGAAGCAGAAGAAGCAGAAGAAATTAAACACACAGAGAAAAAGGGGAGATGGGGTGAGAATTAACAGATATTTTCGTGCCAAAATGGCATGCGCACAGCACATACGGATTTAACATCCGATTTTAAATGGACGTTCAATTTTGGACTCGTTTGCAATGATTTCGTCAAGATCAGGAAACATTATTGCAAAAGTTGCAAACAGGGGGAGGGACCTGCAAAAACTTGTAAACTCAGGGGACAGTTTTGTATTTAACCCTAGGCGAAATGATAGATTTGCCCATGCCAAAATTGCATGTGCATAACACATGCGGACTTAACTTCTGAAATTGAACGGCCATCTTATTTTGGAGCTATTTGCAATGATTTTGTTAATTTCAAGGAACACTATTGTCAAAGTTGTAAATACGGAAAGTAAAGTGTAAATACGTATAAACCTTAAAGGACAATTTTGTCATTAACTCTTAATCTTATGACATGGTCATAGATGTTATGAGCAGTCCCTGCACCACCAACCAACCAACAACCTGAAAATCGCCCAAAGAAAGGGGTAGGGGGAGATCCGCGGCAAACTAGAAAGGATGACAAAATAGGAATGGGTAAGGCGGGAGAGACCTACTGACGACTAGGTGTAGAACCAACCAATGGGAGTACTGACCACAACAGTTAGCGCAGAAGGGTATGCGGGCGAACATGGAAAAGGACAATAAGGCCTAAGAAAATGAATGTATGAATCACAACACATAAGGGGCTTACCACCCAAACTACTCAAAAACCATGCCCAAATCACTAAATCTACCCCACACACCACCGGTCTACAGTTTTTGACACCTCCATGACACCCTCAAATCAATCATATGAAACCCAAAGAACAAGAGATGTAAGTCGGATATTCTGGTAGCCGTGAGGACATAGAAAATATGGAACAGCAAAACTAGTTTCCCGACCAATGTTACACCAGGTAATAAATAGGCACCCAGATCCGCCATCTACCCGTGTCTCGGTGTTCGCTGAAGTAGTTAGTTTTCTTACCATATCGCATGTGTCAAGAAAATATTCGGTGGTTGTCTAACTCTACGTTATCAGTATACATGGTGTTAAACTACAACTAATATCTTGCCAATTAAGCGAGGTTGGCAAGTCGTGGGCCCAATGTCCAGCTGGATCAAAATTCTTAACCATGGTTAAGTAAATTAGAAATTGAAATTTTCTAAAAATTTTGAATTTGCCGCCCACATTTTCATTTGTTAGGTTAAAAATTTTGAGTCCATTTCATTCTTTCTTCTTTCTCTTTCATCTTTCCGAGGCTATGCGGTGACGACTGGGAAAGTGGACAAGAGTAGGAGTTTCTCAATTAGTAATTCAACTTTGTGCCTTCAATTGATGGATCCGTCTCTCAGCAACACCCACCTCCTTCAGCCAAGAAGAGAAGAAATCATCCAGGGCATAATCCAGGTAAAGCCCACTTCATATCGGATCAGTCCATAATTTATTTTGAAGTAGCCTTTATGCTTTAATAACTTCAGTACTGACTCAGTATACACAATAATAGGATCAAGGGGACACTTGAGAAGCCACGAAAAAGAAGAGCACCAAAAGGAGCAACTAGCCAACCTCCTACAAATGGTAATTCATTTTTTTTAATTATTGAAATATATATTTTTGTATTTTTGCATACAAATTATATGTAGTGATGAAATTTATATATTTTGTAGATCAAGATATGCAGCTTATAACCGATGTTCTCCTTAATATTCCTTCTACATCAGTGTCACAAAAAGTGTCGTGTAGTTATTCTGAGCCGATGGACAGCATCTTCCATCATGAGTTCGTACTTTGTTTTGGTAATACCAATGTCACACCACTTTTGAGAGGTAATAAAAGTTTCAATTTGTTTAAGGATGCTTTTTCTATTACAATCATGCGATAGTGAAAATGCACTTCTTTATTTCAGGGATCGTCCAACAGTTTCATGGGTTTGCTTAATCCTTGCCATGTGAACCCACAGGTACCCTTTATTCTTATTGATAATGATTCGTAAAAAACAAAAGAGAGATCTAATTTTTTTTTCCTTACAGGTTTTTTAACTCGGAAGAACTTAACGGAGGAACATCGCATGTAGGAATGGCACGCAAGAATTGAAGCTCCAAATTTATCATATTTAGAAACTTCTAAATGGAGACCATTTATTTAGTTATTCTTTTTTAGTATATTACTTTTAGTTATTAGGATTAATTTCCTTTTCACTTGTAAACAAGATAAGTTACGGATAAGGAATAATGGTGAAGGTAGCACTCGTAGTGACTTGATTCTGTTTTACTCGATGCACTTGTAGCTAGTTGTTTAACTTTTGTTACTAGGTTGATAACTAGAATTTTACAAAAAATTAATTGTTAACGCACATGACTTAAAGGAGTGCAGTATTTGACATTTACAGTTGTCTAGTGTAAAAACCAACTTAAACACAACTAATATCCGAAGTTACTTGTTTTTCTTGGTATATAATTCCTTTATGTGGTGACATATGCATATGCAATTGTAATATCAATCATATACCTTAGAAATCCATTTAGCTAGTTTACACATCATTTTGATCTAAGTTACCATGCTTGGTACTAATTCAACACAATCTGGTATGTCCCAAGCAGTATATAAGTCTTGATTTTCACTAACCAAACTATTGCCAACTTCACAAGCCTTGACAGTGACCTACCCACCACTGTAACCAGCTAAGCAACACTGGCTTTCTTATCATGGCTTTAGTCATTTATTAATATCTTCGTAACGAAAACCACAAGGACTAATTTCTGTTGTTGCTTCCAACACCAAATGATCCACAAAGAAACATGGAAAAAAGAAAGTAATGTAAGACATGGGAACTGTGGAGAAACTCAAACAGGTGAGTAGCATCTGAAATTTTATGTGAAATGTGTAGTATGAAATCTTTCACAAGGAAAAAAATGTACAAGAAGCTACTGATCCCCTAAAGACCCCAAAAACAATATAAACAACGTAAATCAACAAATACTCCCCACAGGTTGCAAGCAGTGTACAGCCTTTCATCCTACAATGAACTTGCTTGATAGCATCAAAGTCATAAACAAATCAATCTACAATAACAAAATGACAACTCATGGTCAATATCGAATCCTAAAAGTCAGTCATCATATAAATTACTCAACATTATAACACAATTTAAGCAAACCAAATTATAACCTTTGAGCACTTTTGTGAACAAGTGATTAAAACATCTGCGGCAATAGTATTAGCCTGAAAGCAAAATAGTTAGAAAGAAACTTTAGCTCTTGAGCTATCAAACCAATCAGTGAGGATACAGAAATGGTTCTATGAACCCAAGAAAAAAAATCTAACAGAAGTACATACTCAAGAGATACACCATGGCATGCAAGGAATCCATGATTTCCTTACCTGAAGCAGCTCAAAATAGAAACGAAGGAAGAAAAAAAAAAGAACAGTGCCATAGAGGAAGCTGATAGTCTACTTTGTAAACCCAAAGCAATTATTGATTCATTCAAGTTCAACAACCTACACCCCAATAATTCATCTATAAAGCCAACTTCTTATACTTAATTTTTAAAGAAACAAAATTAAAATTAGGAACAAATCTGCATCCTTTCCCTCTCCTTTTTTTCTTGGTTTTAGGTTCAAATTGAGAGAGCCATATGTTCCACTTTTAAAACATACTTGTTTATCTTTATGTCAAATAGAATCCTACAAGATTAGTCATGAGGAAATAGTCATACCATTTCACTACACAAGCAAGACCAGTAAACTATAAATTAACAGAAAATTGTTAACTCAGCACATAAAGTTTCACGTGATTGAGTCAGTACTGAAGTTATTAAAGTATAAAGGCTACTTCAAACTGAAATTATGGACTGATCAGATATGAAGTGGGCTTTACCTGGATGATTTCTTCTCTTCTTGGTTGAAGGAGGTCGGTATTGCTGAGAGACGGATCCATCAGTTGAAGGCACAAAGTTGAATTACTAATTGAGAAACTCCGACACTTGTCCACTTTTCCAGTCATTACCGCATAGCCCCGAAAAGATGAGAGAGAGAGAGAGAGAGAGAGAGAGAGAGAGAGAAGAAAGAATGAAATGGACTCAAAAATTTTAACCTGACAAATGAAAAGGTGGGCGAAAATTCAAATTTTTTAAAAAATTTCAATTTCTAATTTAGTTGACCGTGGTTTAGAATTTTGATCCAGCTGGACATTGGGTCCACGACTTGCCAACCTTGCTTAATTGGCGCGATATTAATGCTAGTTTAACACCACGTATGCCGATCATGCGGCGTTAGACAACTACTGAATATCTTCTCGTGATAAATCATTTGGAATTAGTCTTGAATTTTCAGTTACAGATTCTTTTACTAAAAATTTAAAACCGAACTTTTTGTTGAATATTGTTGTCGTAACATATTGTATTGTTTTAATTTTATTCTTAATGTTTTTTACCGTTATTTTTTAATGTATGTGTAACCTCTAGTCTTCGTTTTACTACAAAAGGAGACCACTCCTAACATGGAGAACACATACAAAAGACATATGTTTGACACTATATACTATCTACATTCTCTAATAATTTTAGTTTTGGGCAACTTTTTGATGGGGTAGTATGGACGCATACATAGAAAAGGCGACACTGTGAGCCTGTGTTTCATTTTGAAGCGTTTATCATTTGTTGGAATCCTTGCATAGGGAGGCAATAAAACCTTTAGGACAATGATTTTGTCGCGACTCTCACTGGTCAGCGCAAATTTATTTTTAATTTACTATAGCTTCAAATTGCATGCCAGTTAAAATACTTAATAATTTGTTATGCATATGTTTGTTTGCTACTAATATTCTTATTTTGCATGCCCAAAGTATTTATTCAGCAATATACTTTAATAATTTTTTATGGTAAGGCAATACATGCTATAGACCCATTTTCATGATTTACTGTCAAGTTAAGTTAATGCAGCAAATTTAAGCTATATTCCCAACATTCTGAAGGTTTTAAATAGCTTTGATTTGTATATGTTTGATGAATCGAGATTACAACTTGGTATTGTTTACTTGGTTGTAGTATATTTCTTTGCATATATATTTGCCTAAAAGTGACCATTTGCTTTTAGTGTTCGCGTATTGTTCATACTTATCAACTATACTTTTCATGTATTATTCATAATTCTTAATTATTAATGTTCATGTCATTGTTCAGATTCTCAAAAAATTACTGTTCACATTTTCTTAAAGTATTTTTAGTGTTAAAGAAAAAAACTATTTTTGACTTTTCAATAACAAGTTACTCATTGAACATTTTTCTTTATATTTCTGTTTTAAAAGAAATAGTCCAAAGTTACACTTTCTATTTTAAACTTTTTTATCTATTTTCTTGTATACTAAAAAAAAGAAAAAGTTGTGGAAAACAATAATATTTTGGGTTTCCAAATTGAAATCTGTTTAGCTAGCTGATTTTATTTGTTCTGACAACTAGTTTCTTTGCCTTGGCTATTCCTATTGCGTCTTATAATGAACAATCACCCTGAAACCCAAAAAAATTCAATGGAAATTTTTTAAAAGATTTACGACAAATGAAATATTGGCTTAACGTTTTAGGCTTCATTTTGGCAATAGAGGAAAATAATAGTCAACTTAGGGAATTGAGTTCTTGGTATACTAGCAAACAAATTGAGTTTCATTGGCATAATAGTAGACCTGGCAAAAAAAAACCCGAACCCGCAGGTCGATCCGTACCTGGCCAAAAAATTTGAGCACAGGTACGTATTTTGAAGAACCATTGAAAACAAACCCGTACTAGAATCGACCCGTAATTGGGTCGTTCGTGATCGGTTATGATTTACTTGGGCTACCCAAAATTTTAATATATAAGTGTTAGTCTTTTAATTTCTCTTATTCATTTATCTCTTCTTCTCCATCTGCGCCACTCCTCCCTTCCTCTCTCAACAATCTCTTTCTCTCTCTCTCTCCCTGCCTCCCTCCCCATTGCGCTCTCTCTCTCTCTCTCAACGTCACTTTCTTTCGCCCACCAATCAGATCCATCACCGGCCAGCTACTCCACGTCAATGCGACAACGTCCCATCGTCCCTCTCACGTTCCACCATCAAGATCCACCATAGCTTCGCCTCTAATGTCTCAAATCAGATTTGTCACGGATCAGCCACAGCTCCATCGCCACATTTTCATCACCACCGTCTCTGAATAGGATAGAGAAATAATACATAAGTTACAGCACAGACCAAAGTGAGCTTCGATCGTGGTCTCCGAACGATAGCTTTGTTTCGCTTTTTTATGTTAGCTAGCAAGTATTTTTTTGTTTACGAGATAATTTTTATCTAGATTTGCTTGTATTATATATGTTAATTTTTTGTTTGTAGTTAATTATTTTACTACTTCAGAATTAAGAATTACTTTATAGGTGAATTTATGGTATGTGTTAAGATATTATGCTTATTGTGTTCGGAGACACACACACACAAACACAGAGGGGTCGGCCATGTAAATTGGTGTGTATTTTTTGAGGGTCGAATGTCCCTTTAAATAGGGAGAGGAGTCTGCCAAAACTTGGAGAGAAAGCAAGAAAAAAATAGGGAAGTTGGCAGCCGTTCCACAGGCCATTTTTCACCTACCAAAAAGAGAAGGAACATCGTATGGAGAAAAGGCATGGTCTGACTTTGCGGGCTCCCTTTTGACAACGAAAAAAGGGTTGCGGGCCCAACAAGCATGTGTTTATGAAACAATGAAAATACAACAATCCTCCACACGTTTCAAAACACAGACTCAATAAAAGAAGAGGATACAACAAATTATGCGTTAGTAAGGTGTCATGTGAATTGAACCTTTCCTAGGATAAATGAGCAGGAATTCACTGAAATATGATAGTAGAGCGAACACTCTTTTAACCATATTTCTTTGTGAGTTGTGCATACTCATAATCTCTCTAGTCAGGGTCATTCAAGCAGGTTGACATTAAATGGCCATGCGTCGTGCTTGGATTTTCTTCTGCGCTCTAGCTACATACCCAAGTCCCATAGAGGCGGCTCAACCTCACACACATATAGGTGGTATCCATCACGAATGAACACCTCATCCCAATAATTAGGGACTATGGACCCATTAAGAGCTATGCTTATCCCCACATACTGTAGTGGTCATTGTCATACACCATAGGGATAGACTCTTCTTTCAAAGACCTCTCGCCTTAGAGGATATACACAAAGTAACAGTGCGCAACAGACTCCATGAGTTCGTTATTACCTATTGAACCTCCTTCACGGGATCGCCGATCACAGAGGTTAGGTATCCGTCACTTCTTCTCTAAATTTAGGTAAAGTCCTGCCCCCTTCAATGCGTCCATCACTAGGCTTCCCCCTAGTGGCTTAGTTAGAGGATTGGCCAAGTTCCTTACTGACCTTAGAAAATTCATAGATACTGTACCGTTCTCAATTAGCTGCCTCAAAGTAGCATGTCGCATTTGGATGTGATGACTCTTTTCATTGTATGTTTTGCTTTAAGCTTGAACAATGGCAACTTGCAATCACAATGCGTCACCACAGGTGGACTGGGTTTACCCCACAAGGGTATATCAACCAAAAAAACTTCTGAGCAACTGTGCTTTAGGACATTCCTTTTCTGAAGCAATCAACTTTGCTTCCATGGTTTTAGCTATAACTGTCTGCTTGGATGACTTCCAAGAGATCGCTTCTCCGGCTAGTAGGAACACATATCCGCTAGTGGGCTTTAACTCTTTTAAATCTGAAATCCAGTTAGCATTACAATAATCTTCAAGCACAAAAGGATGACCACAATATGTTAGTCCATAATCAATGGTGCCTCTCAAATATCTCAACAACTTGTATATTGCATTCCAATGTTCCTCATTAGGATTATGAATATATCTACTCAATCTGTCAACTGCATATGCAATAGCAGGATACGTATGATTCATTAAAAACATTAGGCAACCAATTATTTGTGCAAACTTATTTTATGACATGTTGTCATCATAATTTTTTACAGGGTGCATGTTTGCATTATAAGGTGAAGACAAAGATGTACAATCATAATACTCATATTTTCTCAGCATGGTCTCAACAAAACGTGACTGTGATAATGTTATGGAATCATCATGCCTCAAAATTTTGATCCCCAAAATAATATTAGCTTTACCCATGTCTTTCATGTCAGATTTAGATACTAAAAATCTCTTAGTAGCATGCACAATATCAATGCTTGTTCCAAATATAAGCAAATCATCAACATAAAAGCATATAATAATTACACTGTCATTAACACATTTATAAGATATGCACTTATCAGCATTGTTAATCAAGAATTCATCAGGTATCATAACGCTATCAAATTTCTCATGCCATTTAGGAGCATATTTTAATCCATACAAGGATTTAACCAATTTACACAATTTATATTCTTGTCCAAAGACCACATATCCCTCGGGCTGCTCTATGTATATATCTTTTTCTAAATCACCATTTAAAAAAGTAGTATTAACATCCATTTGATGCACAACAAGTTTATATATAGATGCAATGGAAAATAATATTTTGATAGATGCAATTCTAGTAATAGGAGAGTATTTATTAAATAATCGGCATTGTGTTTTTGCTTATAGCCTTTAGCCATCAGCCGTGCCTTATATTTCTCAATAGAACCATCGGGTTTTAACTTTTTCTTAAAGACCCATTTGCAATCAATAGGTCTGGTCTTATAAGGCAAGGCTACAAGTTCTCAAGTATGATTCAACATTATCAAATCTAAATCATTATTAATGGCTTCTCTCCAAAAAGGTGCTTCTATAGAAACTATAGAATTATGATATGACAACGGTTCATTATTAACAAGATACACATAATAATCAGCACCAAAATTGGTTTCAGTTCTCATTCTCTTGCTTCTTCGTAATTCCAGAGTTCCATCAATAGGATTATCAGTTCTACTATGCTAACCAATAACTCTAGGCACTTTATCTTTCATAAGAAAAATATTCTCAAAGAAAGAGGAATTTTTAGATTCAATAATAGTATTGGATTCCATGACATCACTCTTAATGACAAAAAATTCATATGCAATACTATTAGAGGCATAACCAATAAACACATAATCCCAAGTTCGAGAACCCAATTTTCTCTTTTTAGGCTCAGGTAACATAACCTTTGCTAGGTACTCCCACACTTTCAAGTACTCTAAGTTAGAAGCACTACCATTCTAAATTTTAGAAGATGTTTTACCAATCTTTTTATGGCTACTCTATTTTGTACATGATAAACTCTGGGAGAATGGCTTCCCCATAAGTTGGCGGGTAGGCCAGAACTAAAGACCATAACATTCATCATTTCTTTTGAAGTCCTATTTTTTGTCTCAGTAATTCAGGTGAATAAGGTTGAGTTACTTCATGAACAATTCCATTTTGCAAACAGAAATCATCAAACAGAGTAAAGTCATATTCACCACCTCTATCTGTTCTAAGCCTTCTAATTTTCAACTTCAAACTTATAGTTCATGAATATTTCAAGAGTTTCGCCTTTAGTTCTTAACAAATAGAGTCTAGCGAATCTAGAACAATCATCAACAAAGATCACATAGAACTTTTTACCACATGTAGTCATGATTGGCTTTAAATCACCTATATCACTATGAATTAATTCAAGAGCGAACATCTTCTCTTGTGACAAGTTTACATGTTTTCTTGGTACTTTTTGTTTTAGCAGATATTTCACATTGGTCTGTGTCAGACTCGTTAAAATTATAGATTAAACTCATATCTTTCATTTTCTTTATGTACACATAATTCACATGTCCAAGTTTACCATGCCACACATCAGCATAGTCAATCAAGTAAGTAAAAGTAGACGAAGTATTCTCATTCAAAAATTCAACAACATTAAGTTAATAAAGACATTAGTTCAGATACCCCTTACTGACAAAGACGTCATTTTTTGTCAGAGTCACAATACCTCTATCGAATAGAGTCTTGATGCCGGCCTTACTGAGTAGTTGTAGTGTCACATGGTTGTGCTTGATCATCAGCACATGAAGCACATTGGACAGTGAAAGGGTTTTACCAGAAATGAGTTTAAGAACTACCCTTCCCATTTCCATAACTGGTACTGACCTATTGTCCCCAGTGTACATGCATTATGTACCTTCCCCTACATTTAAGTAGGAGGCAAACAAATCTCGATTAGCACATATGTGCCTAGTGGCACCCGAGTCTAAAACCCATCTTTTCACTTCCGTAACCAAGTTCATTTCTAACACCATAGCTGCAATGATATCATCATCTGCTTCAACCACGTTTGTTGGTGGCGGTACTGGTAGCTGTTGTTGTTTTGGTCAGCTTTTCGATATTTGCAAACATTTGCATAATATCCCGCTTTTCCACAAACATAACATTCACCTTTTTTCTATTGAATCTGTGGATTAGACACCTCTATTGTAATTATTATTTTGAGGTCTTCCATAAGGCTTATGACCATAACCCCTATAGTGTGATTGTTGTGTCCTAACCGGTCCACTTTCAACCACGTTACCCTTAGACATCATTTATTTCGCCTTACTAGTCATTTGCAATTTTCTAGTTTAAGCTTCAAATTTAATATAGACTATAGTTTTTTGTAAAGTCATAGCATGTCCCTTTTGTCTAAATTTTAATTTAAATTCTTTCCATGAGTCAAATAATCCCACTTTAGCTAATCCATTTAGGATATTTTGAAAATCATTTATTTGAGTTTTAATACGTTTATCATCAACCATTTGATAGTGCAAAAAATCTACGGGTAAAAACGTTTTAGTGCCTTCATCCTCAAATTCTTGTATACTACCCAATTCATCCTGTAAAGCCTTCGCAAGTCTAAAGTGATTATATAGATCATTAGATAAAACCTTACAAAAGTACTAAGATAGAATCTTTCAGTGTTATTCCACATTTCTAAGACTTGAGCATAATTTTTAGTTTTGTTATTTGGTAGAGGCTCAGTTAGAACGAACTAGATTTTGAAAAAATCTGAGATATCTAAAATCATGTCTTTTCATCTTTTAAAATGTTCAATTTGGCTTGCGTCTAGATTAACTTTCATTTGCGCGAGAAGTCGCGGTTCTATCTTAAACAACCTTTTAGAATGTTGGATATAAATCCATTCACAATATTTTTTGGAGCAAAATTGCACTTTCTTACACAAACTCAACAAAATCACAATACAATATAAATTATATCACGTTACAAAATACATAAGAAAGATCTCAATAATCTATAGAATCAAGCCGAAACTTTATCCTAAAAGGTTGTTTTGCCCCTCAGAACTAGTGACTCAATGCGATGGGCTTTACGGCACGCAATGCGACACCGTCAACCTTGGTGACATTACCGGGCTGAGTCATCAATCATATTAAAAATCAAAACCCTATGCAGAATACCGAGAAACTACACCTTCACACATCATCAAACGCTCCAAAATTTGTCCTTGCAAAAACATTTCTTGCAAACATACATCATACTACAGTGGAAAACTTTCAAGTCCTTAAACAACATACTCATTTACAACGTAATACATGGCTGTAGTTATGAAACTCCTATCAACTTGTCTTGCAGCTTAATCTTTGTCATAGCATTTTTAGCATGTCTCATCTCACTTAACTTATCCCCTTACTTAACTTTTCTAGCTTGTTTCCTTTTCCTTCCTAGAAGGTTCTCCTTGGTTAACCTTATAGCCTGCACAACACAACATATGGAATGAGCGAAAATCGCCCAGACAATATGTGGAGTATCATGTACAAGTGATTCGAGAACTCAAAAGAATAATAATCATCTCAACGATAATAATGAATCAAGAGTTTGGAATAAATTTCAGCATCAACATAATTTGCCCAACTATATTTTTCTTTCGCTAGATTGAGCGGTTTCAAGGCCCAACAGAATAGTATTATTGCCACCTCCTCATGGACAAGACTGACTGACTGACTATATAAGTGAACACTAAAGCAAGAATCTCCAAAGTAAACATTAATGAAATACAAGTTATTAAAATCATTAACATCAAAATAAAATCAAATGCAATGCAGATTCAGACACGAGAGACTGGAGTTGACAGATACGATAGACTCGACTCAAGCGCCATACATCATTTTTGGCTAGCGATCATGTTTCATAGGCCTTCCTCCTTACTTTGGTGTCCCATTATACGGGATGTTTGGCTCAATCTCAAATAATCAAAAGAGACATTGTCATCAAGAAGGGAACTCACAAAGAATGTTTTATCCCTAACTGCATTACAGCTAAAACAACAAGGCTTCATCAACGGGGAGGACTAAGGAAAAATTATTTCACTTTATGTCCTCAACAGAACAACCCAAACAAGAGATACCGGGTCAAAAGGTCAACCAGTGTTTCAAACATAACAACAGGGATTCAACATAAGCATCATCAACAATGCGGATTCAGGAAAAATTTAACCACAAGTCCTCAACAATGCTCTTAAATAAGAGAAATACCGGTCATCAATAATTACTGACATCTCGTAACCACCACATCACAATCTCTACATAACATCACCAAACAAAGATAAAGCGGACTCGGAAGAAATTTGCCACAAGCCCTCAACAATATTTTTAAATAAGATAAATGTCGATTACTAATAAGTGTCGACATTACACCACAATAACAAATCCATCTCTACGTAACATCATTAATCAACGATAGGAGAGACTAGGGAGAAATTTAACCATAAGTCCTCAACAACATTCTCAATCAAGAGAAATATCGGCTATCAATAATTGTCGACATCTCACAACAACCCCTACGCAATATCATCACCAACATCAAGTATGCTAATCTAATTGAATTGAATCATAGCATACTATGACACGAATTATTCTTACCATACTTCATAAACGGGGCAGATTAAGGAAAATTATTCTACCTTAAGTCCTGAACAACATAATTCAAATAAAATGAATACCGATCCCAATGACTACCAGACTCAAATGATAACAACAAGAGTCTAACAAAAATGTCATCAACATGGCATGCTAAGTGAAACAATGAATTAGCATATCAGAACCACATTGTTATTATCTCATTGGCTTATAGTCAAAGCAACTCGCAACCTCTGATCACAACAAGCGGCAGCACCTTGTCAAATAATAACGTGCTTGTTAGACATCATTCAAACATATACACACTTTTTATTCTAATCCATCCCTTCCTATTTAATCGTTGATAGCGTCTTATGACAGCTAGATAATCCAATCCGATGATCGGATCCTTAACCTAGCCTTATCGACAAAATTGTGATAACAAACCCCCTCATTTTAAATGTATTAACACCATCCTCACTTCCCACCACTCCGGACACTTAATAATACACATTTCCAAAAGTTTAGCGCCAGTATGTCAAATTATTAAAATACCCCCTATTAGCCGCTACACCACCAACACCCCAAAACTGCTGCCAAACCACTTTTTAGGTGAATTACATCCATTTTCAGACCAAAAAGTCCCTTTAAAAATTTTATGAAATAGGGAGTCTGAGTTGATTCCTTTAGATACAGCCTGCACAGAGGCTGAATGGTTAAGAAACCTTTAGCTAGATATACCTTTAGTGGATAAGCCTTTATCAGCTTTATTTGTGCATTGTGATAGCAAAGTTATTATAGATCTTAGTAAACAGCCTCACTCAAATGAAAAGATGAACATGCTTATTTAAGTAAGGTACAAGTCAGTCAAAAGACTAGTAAATAAAATTTGATCTCTCTTAATTTTGTGAGATCTAAAAAGAATTTGGCTGATAATTTAACTAAATTTCTACCGAAGAAGGGCGTATTTGACTCATCATCAGGGATGGGACTTAAGTCCATAAGCTGTCACCAGTGGGGATAACCCAATCTTTAAGATAGGAGATCCCATGAAGAAGGTTCAATGGGTAGGAATAATTTTGCAGGAGAGCTCATAGCAATAACACTAATAACGATAGCCTTAATTTTACAAGAGAGGGTCTCCTCCCCATTCCTACGGTGATAGTGCTACTTACTGTGAAGTTAAGGAAGGCTTTTACCCTGAATGAGCTTGAGGTCAATATTTTAGCCAGGTACAGTCACACGCACCCTTAGAGGACTCGCCTAAATGAGAGTGGTCGTGAGGCCGTGACTGTGAGAAGTGGGTTGATCCGTAAGGACTCTCATGAGAGTCAAGGTAAGAGCACATGACCTTTAATAACTCTACACACTGTGGACCAATCCCTGTATGAATACTGCATGTGTGACTACTTGAAGTTTGAAGAAGGGACCTAATTCAAGGTGTAGTTCATTATGATTTCTGCAAAGAGAAATTATCAACACGAAACGTAGGTTCAAACCCATTGGGGATATTTGGAATTTGTTTTGAATTTTCATTTACAAATTATTTTGGTAAAGCTATAAAACTTTTCTTTATTTTGTTTATTTAATATTGTCATTTTAACATATTATATTAAACCTTGTCTTAATTTTGTTCTTAATTTTTTGACTGTTATTATTTAATGGGTGTGTAACCTCTAGTCTTCATTCTACTATAAAAATAGACCAGTCCTAGCATGGAGAACACACATAAAAAATATATGTTTGATACTAATATATACTCCTTCCATTCTATAATAATTTTGATTTTGGGCAACTTGATTGGGTAGTTCGTCAATCTTCCTGTGGATGCACACATAGAGAACGCAACGCGAGCCTTGGTTTTATGTTGAAGGGTTAATCGTTCGTTGAAACCTATGCATATGGAGACGATAAAGCCTTAGGACAACTATTTTGCCGCGACTCTCATAAGCCAGTGCAAATTTACTTTTAATTCTCTATAGCTTCAAATCGCATGCTAGTTAAAATACTTAACAGTTTGCCTATGTATATGTTTGTCTGCTACTAATATGCTTATTTTGTAGGTTTAGCCATATGATTTGATATTTTTTTCATGGTTAGGCATTATATGCCATAGACGTACTTTTATGATTAATTGTTATGTGAAGTTAATGATGCAAATCTAAGCTATATTTCCAACATCATCATCATGTACAATCTTCATAGTAGAACGTCAAAGACACGGAGATACCGAAAGATGTATCCCATATACATGGATGTCTTAGGTAACTCAATAGTGCATGAGTAGAAGTTATGGAGAAAGTCTTACATGGGGAGTTTTCACTAAGTGACATATAGGGAGAGGCAATGCATATTCAATGCCCAAATAAAGTATTCGCTTACTAGCACAGACACGGACACCATGTTCGACACCGACACTGACTAGGATGTCATACACTATAGTTAAAAAGAAAATTGGATACTGCTGAATTTTATATGATTAAGCATATTTGTTTATCAAAGTTTCAAGAACATCCACCTCATAAAATTGTGAAGCGCCAACAAATAAACACCACAACAACTTTGAAAAAAATGAATATTGGAAATAAGTTGCTTAATGTACTTAATAAGGTAATGCAAGATAACACCATTTCCTCTCAGGAGATAATGGCCAACATCCCCTTGTTGGTTGGATATAAGCTTGAGCATATAGGTTCGTCTCCCATGTTCGGCGCATAGGAACGTTGCACTCTTATTCTGAAGTCACTCTTTAGAATACGTTGATTGGGAGGAAAAAAAAAAGGAAAATTCTAAAAGCAAAATGGAGATGATGATGATGGTCCGAAAGACCCCTTCAATAGCTCACTTAACAAGAAGGATAGGTAATTTTTTGTCCATATGTCCAAGAACAAGTACAAAGCTTGCCCTTCCATGCTATTTGTCTTTCTCTTTCTGGTGCCTAGATTGTGTAAAACAAGAGAAGTACATGTTTCAATTTGCTTCCCAGGCTAAGAACAATGTGGTTGTATATAAACCAAGAGCAATAGAATGATGAACCATTCTCCAGGGCCTATAATTATGTATATTGAATCTTTATCGTCGTTAACAGCACTTAAACAACCAGGCTATATGCTTTCACTTGCATTAAATGCAGGGCCATAAAAGGTTCTTCAGATACACGTAATTCTAAGTTGTCGTTAGATAAAAAGATTCAAGTGTTCCATAGTGATATTTCACTGGAACATAGTTGAGTGGAATGCTCTTGCCCTTTATCAAATTAATATGTTGACGAGTATAATTACACAAAGATGCATATCTCTTACTCTATTTATGTCATCTCTAACTATATAAACAATGAAGTACCACAGACGCAACATCTATCCTCAAACACTTTACATGATTTTTTTGACTCATTCGTCCTCTCATCTTTGTAATAACTTCAACTGCGATAGAGAGAAAGACTGTGGTGAGCTTTCAACTGTATATCATTGTATTAAAGATTGTGCTCAAGTCCACTAGGTTGTAAACGTTAACTTGCACTGGAAGGGAAAGCAGATGGCAGGGTGCCTAAGATTCCCATAGGTTTTCTTGTGCCATACGGAAAAGGATTAATCAAAACGAAAAAGATTTTCTATAAAAGACTGAAAAATAATCAAAAATGGAAAAGCCTATGTCGGTTGCTGAAGATCAACTTGCATGCTTATTGGTTAGTATATTCTTACCAAATGGCATTTGTCTCAGGCATTAGCAAAGACTCAGCCTATACAGCAATATTTAAATGATACTATAAGTTTGCAAGATTTATAACTTTTGGCATGGCCTATGATATGTATACACGTGATAAGCTCGAGTACTTGATTGCTTGCCGTACTTACAAAGCTTGCTTAGCATTGTGTTGTTCAACATTTTTCAATCAAAACTTTTCAAAATTTGGATTGGTGATTATATGTTTTTTATTTCTAGAAATGGTGAAGTAACAAATGATTGGTAGAGTTATCGGCTGCAACCTTAATATCAAGGTTTGGATTTCCAAACCTTCTCTCCACAGTTGGTTTTTATTCTTTAGTTTCGTTTTGACATCGTACATTACTTATACATGATTACAAACGTATTACACATACACAAACAAACAAATGGGCGTGGTTTTATTTAACTGTATATATGTCGCTTAAGTGATTTGGAATGACCATAAATTTTGGTCATGCACCCCCTCCACACCCACTCTAGATGCACTACATTGGTGAAATTTTGGACATTACTTACAAAGAAAGTGGTGGGGTGTAATTAATATTAGGTGAAAGCAGCTAGTTATAGAAAAAATTTCTCAACTACAGCAATATGTTTGCTCTAGAAACAAAAAAGGGCAATTTGTTTATTTTAACCTCGTAAGTACGTAGTTGTATATATGGATGCGATGGTATGCAGATGGTTATATGAATCATGGTATCCAATAAAATGTCAACATGTGGATTTGGGGTAAGAGGTCTGAAAAATCAAGACGATCTCAATGATCTCAAAGCTAGGTAAGATGCTCTACGAGTAGTCATTTAAGCTCTAGGATGGTTTGTAGTTGGTTATATGGATTTTCATTTAAGTTTTATTCTTTACGGGCCTCGGTGCTAATAGCTGCTTTTAGAGCTATCTTGAGCTGCTTAGATTGCAACCCTTATGGCATGATCAAGCATCTATTATTACTCGTACACCTTAACTTCGCGCATAACGGCCCGTACTCTGCTTTATTAGGCGGAATTCTACAGTTGGACCTTGCATGCATGACCTTATGTTAGATGGGTTGTACTCGTAAACTTTTTCTTGATAGTCTTGTCCACCATTAACTCCCTCGGTCATTACAAGTCTAGACACAATTGTTTTTCATTCGCGTATCACTTATCAATAATCATTTTTTTATCGGATTTCCTAAACTCTTATGGTACTTCCCGACTTGATTTCAGGAGCTTTGTACATCTTCTCGACCATTATTGTACTGACATTGCAATTGGATATCAAATATATCATCAAGCATGCTATAAATTTGTAACCCACTATCAAGGCAGAGTCACTCATCAGTTTTAAATACTATTCAGTTTACTAATGTATTATTCGGCAAATTCAACTTGGTCACTGGACATTAATTTGTGTCAACGTGACCACTAATCCTGAAATTCATTTTAATCAGGTCACTCCGTCAAATTGTCCTTGCCACCACCTCATTAAGCCATTTCTTAGGGGTAAATCCGTCTTATTACCCTCTTTCCTCTCTTTCTTCGTTCCATCTCCGTCACATTGACACACTGTCACACCCCCCCTCCCACCCCTCACACAACACACACACACAAGGCTAGCTGTCCCGCAGGTGCACAAGCGCACACAATCACGCACACTGTCACACGCACGGGCACACAACACACACAAGCAATCGAGCACACATACTTACACAAACACTACACACACAGAGACGGACACACACATAATTCATATTGTCACACACATGGACACGTCACACACAATGCCACACACAGACAACACACGCACACACTGTCATAGTGTGTGCATGTAAGTGACACTTACACACACACACACACACACACACTTACATGCACATACTGTGACAGTGTGTGCATGTGTGTGTATGTGTGTCAGTGTGTCTCCGTGTGTGTGTTTATTGTGTGACAATATGTGTTTTGTACATGTGTGTGTATGTGTGTGTGCGCGAGTGACAATGTATTTTGTGTGTGTGACGTGTGCATGTGTGTGACAATATGGGTTGTGTGTGTGCGCGCGCGAGTGCACGCGATTGCTTATGTCACTTACATGCACACACTGTGATAGTGTGTGCGTGTATGTGAGGGTATGTGTAACATCCCTGACTTTGGATATTCAGTTACACCGAGGTGTAAAGTAGAGCATCTAACCCATTAGCGACAAAATATCTCCATAATTAGAAGGACTTAATTAGAATCCATCCTCTTAAAAATCCAACTAAAACAAAATAATAACCACGGCCAAAAGCCATTAGAAAATTCTGATTCCAACTCAAATTACCCATACCCTGGTAAAGTTCTCAAAATGAATTAAATTGTTCAATCACACTAACAAAATAAATGCTCTAATTCCCTAAGCGTACCCAGCCTTTAATCAGGTTGACTACATGAGGTAAGGGACAAAGTAAACAAATAAGGAGTGAACTCGAATAGCCCAGTAACGGAGGAATCAAATAGGAAGCAATACAAAATTCCAAAGCCAAAACTTGACGAACATGTGACAACAATTGAGGATGATATAAATAAGGCAAAATAAATATGCGAAATGATCATTTAGTAGTCCAAAGGACTCAAATGAAACACAAAACTCGAAGGAACAAAACGCATACCGTTAGCTTAATAGCCATCGTCAAGAGGGTTATCCAAAAGTCAGTGACTAAAAAAGTCACTAGGTGACTGCAAAAGTTAAGTAACTACAAAGGTCACGAAAGTAAGTCATATAGACTCCTTCTTTGCGTAAAAGGAGTTGTTCTTTTTAATGATCATACATCAAAAAGGAGTAAAAAATTGACAACAATGTGTCGGGCAAAACTAGCAAGACATTCTGATCTCATAAAGCAGTGTCCTACAAGGTGGCACTATTGGTTTGAATTCAAATAGACAAAAGAGTTTTGTAACCAAACTAATTAACAAGAGCAATAAAAACAACACCCCTTCAAATTAGAAAGTTGAACTCTACAATGTCAAGATTAAAAATAAAAGGGGACAAGAGTCCATCAGCCTTCAAGATGGTCACGTAATGCACGGGTGAATGACTTTACAATAGGATGAATCACTTAGATAAAATAATTTCATTTGCAGGTTGTATTACTGGTTGAGCACAAGAAATAGAGATTTACATAGTGAACAACATGCATGTATAGGCCATACTTGAAAGAGTTCGGCAAGCTGACTATCTAACGAAAAGGAGCAATCATAATAAGGTGAAGAATAATGAGGGACTGCCATGGAATGGGAAAATGAACAAAGGTTGAAATGATATCCAACAAGGCGTACCATGGCAGGTTAATGTATAACAAGAGAGAAATCAGCCCAAAAACAGGTAGCATACATGATGGAGGTATGAAAAAATGGCATTAGAGACTATCTCACTGTGTATAAAATCCTTTAGTATGTAAAAGATGTGACTTTTATCCATAAGGAATAAGGGAATCACTGAACTACAAGGAATAAGGTAATTGATCTAAAAATGACATGAAAACAATTGCATAATGGCGCACCAAATTACAAAAATTCGCAAATAAACAATATAACTGTCGAACATGTTGTGGACTACTTTTAGGCTAAAACAACAACACTAAACCTCCTAATGTACCTATCACTAGCTGTGTAAAATGTTGTGGACTACCATAAGAGTCCATATGATAACCATCCAATACTCCAAGAAGCTGAAACCAATGTCCATAAAGGTATTCAATAGGTAATGATAAAAGGCATACATGTTTACACCATGGAATTAGGCTAAGGCTTTAACAATCGATTTCTAGAAACTCAATTATTTAAGAGAAACACAGTTCACCTTGAATATGGGGGTACTAACAAAAATACTATAAAGACGATACGAATTACCTCAACACAACAAGAATACAGGAGTCCTTACAACAACCATAATAAAAAGAATCCCTTTACTACAACAAAAATTTTTAAAAATCCTTACCGCAGAAGTCACGCAAAATATAATGCCAAAAGTTAACAAAACCTTCTAAGTCTTAATCGATCATCCAAAAGGACTATAATTTTCTGTTTTATGTGACCTATAGCGACAAAAATACATTACAACCCTCGTAAATGGTTAGATTCTAATTCGGGATTTACCTTGGATGAAAATGAAGAGAGAAAATGGTAAGGAGGAGCAAAAACAGCAAGCACACAGCTCTGGGCAGCAGAGTTGCTACTGAAGAAGAAATGAGGTGATTTACGAAAATCCTAAGTGGCAAATTACAAAAACACCGCCCAACGTTAGATACTTATTCAAAACGTACCTAAACTTTCCTAATATTACGAAAATGACACAAACTTTATTTCATTTAATTTTATTTTAGTATTTATTCTACTAAATTAATAATCTCAATAAAATAATAGGATCTTACATTCTCCCCATCTTAAAAGAATTATGTCCTCGGAATTGAACGTATTGTAATCATCAAAAAGTTGAGAGTACTTTTTGCGCATAGCATCTTCGAGTTCCCAAGTAGCTTACCTCTCAAAATGGTTATGCCAAATTATCTTCCCAAAAGTTATCTTCTTAGAACGCATGAAACGTTCATTGCATTTCAAAATGCATTCAGGTTGCTCCTCGTAGGGTAAGCTCAAACTTAATAACATGCGAAGAATCAAAAACATAATTCCTCAAGGTTGAAACATGAAAAACATTATGTATCTTTGACAAATTAGGAGGCAAAGTTAATTTATAAGCAAGTGTACCAACTCGCTCTAAGATCTCAAATGGTCCAATGTACCTTTCAGATAGTTTCTCTTTCTTCCCAAACCACTGAACTCCTTTCGATGAAGATACTTGTAAAAACACATCATCACCAACCTCAAATTCAAGCTCGCGATGCTTCATATCTACATAACTCTTTTGTCGACACTGTGCAGCCTTAAGTTGCTCCTAATCACTTGAATTTTGTCTCTAGTGATTTGAACAAGTTATAGACCTATCAGATTCCTTTATCCAACCCCACTCCAACAAATTGGTGATCAACTCTTCCTTCCATAAAGAGCCTCACATGGTGCCAACTGTAAGCAAAACTCAATTAATGGTAAGTGACTATCCCAATTACCTCGAAATTCCGTAACACATGCTCAAAGCAAGTCCTCCAACGTCTGTATAGTTCGCTCAGATTGCTACTCTATCGGTGGATGGAACCTGTGCTAAGATTAAGCTTTGTACCCATTACCTCTTGCAAATCATTACAAAAACATGAAGTAAATCTTGGGTCTCTAACTGACATAATAAATAAGGGCACTCCGTGTAACCTAAGTATTTCCTGAATGTACAAATTAGTAAGTACCTCAATCAAATCCTTACTCTTTCACTACAAGAAAAGAGGCTTTTAGCGACCTAAAAATCCATCGCTAAAAGCCTAAAATCCGTTAGCAAATGTTTTAGCGACGGATTTACCGTTGCTAAAAGTCCCTCGTATAAAAGCCCGTCACTAATAGTTTGGCGACGGAATTTTCAAATCTGTCGTGTAATATTTAAGTTTTTACGATGGATTTATTTATTAATTAGCGATGGAATATCCGTTCTAATTATATTTTAAGTATTTTAATTTAATTTCTTTTTTTGTTAAATTAGCGACGAAATATTCCGTCGCTAAATGTCTTATTTAGCGACAAAATATTCTGTCGCTAAAAAACCGATAGTGATAAAAAAATTTAGCAACGGATATAATTCGTCGCCAAAAGTCAAAATTTTTTAAAAATATTTATTTTTATTTTTCTAATGCCCAAACCTGTAATAAAAAATCAATCCTCAACAACAACGTGCAATAATCAATACACAAAGAAATATGTATAATTACTCGTAAAAAGACTCATTATGTACAAGCTGGGAACCGGATATAGCCGGTTAGGGGAGGGGAGAAAAGTACAAGCCGGGCGCGGGGGCCGGGGGGAAGCTGGGACCGGGCACGAGAAGGGGCTCATCAGGGGTTGCCAAGTCCCAGATCTGGATCCTGCTGATTTGGGGCCGGCTCGGCATGTCCAACTGCGGTACCCTGCTGATCCTCCCTGATCATCCTCAACACCACCGTAGCAATGCGCGCGATCTCCTCGTCGTCCAACCGATGCCGAGGAGCCGGTGTCTGTGGGGGGCAGCGGGGGGTGAGGACGCTCCTATCACGGCACGAGCAGTCTGATTAGGCAGGCCGCGTATGCGGCCTTTCGGCCGATTGACGAGCTCCGACGTATCCAGCCATCGCTTCAACGCCCCAGTACTCGCACCCGTACTAGTGGACGCTGATGGCTGTCCGGACTGCTCCTCGGACCCCCTAAGCTGTTCATACGAGGCGTGCAAAAACAATGATATAAAGATATGTTAGGGCATTAATTAACGCAACAGACACTGAGGATAGAAAGACAAAAAATTAACAACTTAAACAAATTGACTCACATCCATCCACCGGGCAATATCTGAAATATAGTCGCCCGCCCGGTGCGCCTCGTCCTTGTCTTTCTTCCGCACGTGCATCTGATTATACGTCAGAGCTACGACCTCATCGTCCTCCAAATCCGGGTGCTCGATCGCATTCTTGTGTCGAATGATGTCGTGTGGCATCGACCCCGCCGTGTGCGTCGGATCTTTGTTCTGTCTGTTCTCAGCCCCACTCTTACTCTTGGCGTCCCAACCTGGATCCGCAGCCCACCGATTTATCATCACCGTCCATACAGTTGGAGATATCCAATGTGGGTGATATCTCGTCATCTCTGTCATTGGGGCACCCTCGGGCAGCATCTTCTTCGCCCGGTCCCTTGCGTCATGGAGCCATCGGTGGTAATTCTTGCCGATGTAAGCAAAGAAGGCCTGCTACCCCAGTGCCTGCTGCTCAATAACACAAATTAACTACAAAAACGTGAACCCCCTGTAAGGCATTCAATAACACAAATTAACTCAGAAAACAAACTCTAATTAAACAAATACTATCGCTGAAAAAATACTTCACCGTACCAGCCACTCCTCCCATAGGAACTCCCTTGCAGCGACATCCCAGTCCTTCCAGTACAGGCGTTGCTCGAAGAATCGGCCCTTCACAAGAACGCCGATCTTCGTCCTCGCCTGATTCTCCAGGATCCTGCCAAAGAAGTAAATAAATAAATTAATACAGTTCAAATATAAATTAACACCCCAAAATTTTAAATATAAGGCATGATGTGATATTTTTTTTACTTACAGGCCCTCATGGTTGAGCGTAACTCTCTGTTTAAATGCGTACCCCGCGTGTCGGACCACGGCCTCGTCGAAATCCTACAAAATACCAACATTAATACAGTTCAAATATACTTTAAATATAAGGCTAGCGAAAATACTAAACACCGTTTTCAACTATACATGTGGTAGAACCCATCAACGTGTGTGTAGGATGAATCTGCGTCGGGCTGGGGCGACGCCTGGGGTTGGGGCTGGAGCTGGGGCCCCATCTGCTGTACATGATCACTCTGTGCCTCGTCATCAATGGGCAATGACAAGTTGGGACCCACCGGGGAGGAAGCAGCTCGGCGTCCAACCCGGCCACGAATAGCCCGTATCCTATCCATATCTGACTTCGTATAGATAAATTACAAATACATGAACACATTAAAAATAATAATTTGGCAGAAATCATCATCGGCACTATATATATATGAACGGAGGTGCGAAAAATTCGACAGCACCTCCCCGCATTTCTCCAAGTACACGACATCAATTAGGAGTTCTAACATTCATCTAACCTTGCCTTGCAAGGTTTGACGGATGTTAGAACACCAGATCTGTATCCACTCGAAGAAACACACGAGAACGTGTACCGAATATCCACGACATAGAACACAAAGCATGAGTCAAAACACTATTTTATAAACAATTAGCTTTTCCAAATTGTCCAAACTGGACATCCAAAGGCTCATTACAAAGCATTACTTTGTAATGAGTACCTTTGAATGGGAACTAAGGGTTTTTATACATACATGCGTTCAGAAATTGATAACATATGCAAGAATCTTTCTGAAATATCAAAACTGCAGAAAGATCGTTACATATGTTACCAATTCCACATTAAATAGAATTCGTTGGCAACGAGTTGAACCATCTCGTTGCCAATGGATTTCTCAAAACTACAACTAATATAAAGAAGGTAGGGTTTGTAAACAACGAATAATCGAACCATCTCTGGGCAATATGGAGTAATTATGGGATGTACAAGGGCTAAGTAGGGCTAACTGGGTTATTAGGGTTAATTATGAGTATTAATTATAGCTAATTAGGGTTAATTAGGACTAATTAGGGTTATTTAATCCTAATTAGGGTTTAATTGTGTCGAGTAGTGTTGATTAGTCCTAATTAGGGCTAGATTAGGCTTAATTGGGTTATGTTAGGGCTAAGTATTGTTAATGAGGGCTAGTTTCGGATAATTATAGCTAATTAGGGTTGATTAGGACTAATTAGGGTTATTTAGTCCTAATTAGGGTTTAATTGTGTCGAGTAGTGCTGATTAGTCATAATTAGGGCTAAATTAGGCTTAATTGGGTAATGTTAGGGCTAATTATTGTTAATAAGGGCTAGTTTCAGATAATTATAGCTAATTAGGGTTGATTATGACTAATTAGGGTTATTTAGTCCTAATAGGGGTTTAATTGTGCCGAGTAGTGTTGATTAGTCCTAATTAGCGCTAATTAGGCTTAATTGGGTTATGTTAGTGCAAATTACGACTAATTAGGCTAACTATAATCAATATGCACGTAATTGGGTTCATTTGGGCTAATTTGGGGTAATTACAGCTAATTTGATTTTCATTAAGTTCTTAGGGTTAATTAAAACTAATTAGACTCGTTAGAGCTAATTAGGGTTAGTTGATTTATTAAAATATTATTACTCAGGACTAATTAGGGCTAGTGCTGGAGCCACGATGAGATTCCAGGGGGTGCATGCTAAAAATGTCGCGTTAACCTAATTAACCTATACTTAATGCACAGTCAACAATCTCAATTCTGACACCTCATATAGGGTGTCGATATGGTGTCCGATACGTGTCTGACACCTCCGGACATGTGTCCGAGACATACCGACACGTGTTCGACGCCTCCGGACACGTGTCCAACGCCCACCGACACACACCTCTGGACACATCGGCATATGTTGATTTATTTTGTAAATGTCGGACACCGTTGATCAGACATGGTGTCCGTGTCTGCACTAACTAACAGGTATCTCAATCCAATTGGGTCCAATCCTCCATAAAAAATCTCAATTCTCAAATGCTCAATGCAATAAAAATTAACAAAAATCACATATTCAATCCAATTGGGTCTCATCCTCCTTCAATAATCTCAATATCTCAAATGCTCAATGCGCAATTAACAACCTAAAATCATCAAACAAATGATCAATGTACAAATGGAAAAAAAAATTGTTCAAAATGCACATATCCAATGCACTTGAATTATTTCAATTTAGGGTTCGATTGTATTAGGGCATTCAATTTAGGGTTCAATTAGGGGTTTGATTAGTTTAATTTAGGGTTCGGTTCAATTAGGGCATTCAATTTAGGGTTTAATTAGGGTTTAATTACAGCAATTTATGGTTCAATTAGGGGGTTCTATTGATTCAATTTAAGGTTTTGGTTGATTTGGGGCATTCAATTTAGGGTTCAATTAGGGGGTTCAATTATTTGAATTTAGTGTTCGGTTGGATCAGGACATTTAATTAAGGATTCAATTAGTTTAATTTAGGGTTCAATTCGATTAGGGCATTCAATTTATGATTTAATTATGGTTCAATTACTTCAATTTAGGGTGAATTTTTGGGGTTTTATTAGTTTAATTTAGGGTTTGGTTGATTTGGGGCATTCAATTTAGGGTTCAATTAGTTCAATTTAGGGTTCGGTTGGATTAGGGCATTTAATTTAGGATTCAATTAGGGGTTCAATTAGTTTAATTTAGGGTTCGATTCGATTAGGGCATTCAATTTAGGGTTCAATTTAGGGTTTAATTAGCAGTTTAGGGTTCAATTACAGCAGTTTAGGGTTCAATTAGGGGGTTTAATTAAGTAAGTGGCCACATATACGATCTTGACCCTTGTCGACAGCAGTGCAGTGTATATATGTATATAATTATACCAAACTAGTCAATGGATAACATCTCTACTTTGACCAAATTTGGTGTCATGCATCCATCTTTTCTTGGAATGACGCCCAACTTTAATTTTGTCTAACCGAGTTTAATACACTATAATTTTAGTGCCTTTATTTGTTTGGTTGCCATTAATTTAGTCCCATAGAATATACATTCATAGACCTTTCTATTGCTCGTCTTTTAGAACATTTGTTTATAGTCGTTTGCACTTTTGCATCACCCTCCCTGTATACAAAAACCAAAACCGCCCAAAATTGTTTTGAAGAGTAGAGTAAAATAATTCCAGTAGCTCATTGATTGGATTAGGGCATTCAATTAGGGGTTCAATTTAGGGTTCGACCCCGGATTAGGGCATTCAATTTAGGATTTAATTATGGTTCAATTACTTTAATTTAGGGTTCAATTAGTTCAATTTAGGGTACGGTTGAATTGGGGCATTCAATTTAGGATTCAATTAGGAGGTTCAGACTATTCAACAAATTCAAATTATACATGGCAGAGAAGACAAATTAACAACAAATTCAGATTATGACCAAATGCTTCATAATCAACAAATTCAGAAGACAAAATAATGGCCAAACGTCCAAATTAACAACAAATTCATATTATACATGGCAGAGAAGACAAATTCGAATGTTTTATGCACCTACATAGGAATTCAGAAGAGCTTATACAAGCAAAAGTGTGATTATGGCCAAATGCTTGACAATCAACTTTGAAAAATAAATAACAAGATTAATTTATGGCAATAGACATACAGATCTCGAGGTGGGTACGATGACGGCGGCGTGGTGGTGCGGCGACAGTGGAGGGCTTCGTGGCGCGGAGATAGTGGAGGGCTTTGTGGGACGATGGCAGTGTAAGGCTTAGTGGCGCGGCATCGGGTGGGGGACGGGGGTGTCACCGGAGGTAGGTTGCTGTCGAGAGGGGTCGCCGGAGGTGAGAACGACGGTGGGTGGGTGAGAGAAGAATTTCAGAGAGAGAAACGGGGAGAGAGAAAGAAACCAGATCTGGTTATAAATCGGATCTTTAGCGACGGAATAACACCGTCGCTAAAATTTATCGGTAAAGGTCTTATTATAAAGACTTTTACCGATGGAATTTTTAGCGACAGTTTTATACTGTCGCTTAAATAATTTAAAAAAAACCCTCAAAAACTACTAATTTTCTAAAAAGTATTTAGCGACGGTAATTCCGTCACTAAAAGTCCGTCATTTAAAGTATTAAATGACGGACTTTTACCAACGGTATCTTCCGTCGGTAATAGTATTAAATGACGGACTTTTAACGAAGGTATTTTCCATTGCTTAAAGACTTTTTTAGCGACGGAATACCTTCCGTTGCTAAAAACCCGTCGTAAAATACATATTTTCTTGTAGTGTTTATTGCTAAACAATAAGCTGATTTGGTTAAACGTTCAACTATCAACTATGTTGTATCGTGTCGCTTTGTAGTGGGGAGTAATCCAATCACAAAATTCGTAGTTATATGCTCCCACTTCTACTCAGAGATGGAAAGTGGTTGCACATCCCAATGGGTCTTGGATGTTCTGCTTTAATCCGTTGACACACCGAACATTTAGCCACAAAGTCTGCTACCGCTTTCATGTTATTCAACCAATAAACATCCAACAAGTTCTAATACATCATGGTACTACCCATGTGAACTGTAAAAGGTGAGCTGTGAGCCTCTATGAGAATCTCTCTCTTCAAATATGGATTCGAGGGAACACATAGTGTGGAACCCATAGGAAGAACACCCTCGTTATTCAATTTGAAGTCTGTGTAATCATCTTCTTTAACTCTATCACTAATCTTGGGCAACTCAGGATCTGAGGTCTGAGCCCTTTTAACACTCTCTAATAATGATGGTTGAACTTCTAAATGTGCCAAATAACCACAAGAATTTGGTAGTGTTACCTCAATTTCCAACTTCTTTAACTCTTCCACCAAGTGGGGCTATCTAGTAATCATAGTCGAAAGTCTTCCCATCTTCTTCCAGCTCAGAGTGTCTGCCACTACATTGGCTTTACCTAGATGGCATAAAATAGTACAATCATATTCTTTCAATAAATCTAACCATCTTCTCTGTCTCATATTCAATTCCTTTCGCGAGAAGATATATTTCAAGATTTTGTGGTCTGTATAAATCTCACACGACATGCCATACAAATAATGACGCCAAATTTTGAGCAAAAAGATTATCGCGGTAGGATAATTGAGCTGATACTATTTAAGTTGTGTAGAGGCATAAGCAATTAACTCTCTCTGTTGCATAAGCACGCAATCAAATCCTTGTCGCGATGCATCACTATAAATAACGAACCCTCCAGATCCAGATGGCAGTGTAAGGACTAGTGCTAAAACCAAACGCTTCATTAATTCTTGAAACTCTTTTCACATTCTTCTGTAGACAAAAAATTGGCATACTTTCTCGTCAACTTGGCCAAAGAGTGCGAGAAAAACCTTCAACCAACCTCCTATAATAACCTGCTAGTCCCATGAAACTTCTAATCTCTGTCATTAAGGTCGGTTTCTCCTAATTCACTATTGTTTCAATCTTAGTAGGATCTACAAATATCCCATCTTTAGTCATCACATGACCCAGGAAAGATACCTCTTCTAACCAAAATGCAAAATTTTTGAACTTGGTATAGAGTTTATGTTCCCTCAAAATATGCAAATCTAAAGTCAAATGTCTTTCATGCTGCTCCCTGCCTTTGGAATAAACCAAGATATCATTTATAAAGACAATCACAAACTAATCTAGGAAGGTCCACAAACATTGTCGGAACATTCGTTAAACCAAAAGCCATTACTAAAAACTCGTAATGGCCATACCGCATCCTAAAAGCAGTCTTTTGTACATCCTCATTAGTTAACCTTAAGTTGATGGTACCTAGATTGAAGGTCTATTTTTGAGAAGTACCTTTCACCTTAATGGTGATCAAACAAGTTGCCAAATCTAGGCAGAGGGTATTTATTTCGGACTGTCATACGATTAAGCTCCCTATAGTCATTGCATAAACGCATACTCCGATCCTTCTTCTTAACAAATATTACTGGTGCACCCCACCCCACAGAGACACACTAGGATGAATCATACCCTTGTCTAAGAGTTCTTGCAATTGCTCCTTTAGTTCCTTGAGTTCAGTAGGAGTCGTTCTATAAGGTGCTTTGGAAATAGGTGTTGTGCCAGGAATACATTAAACTCAATCTACCTATCAGGCAACAAACCAGGCAAGTCTTCCTGAAACACGTCCAAAAAGTTATGAACAATAGGGACATCCTCTTTATGACCTCTGCTACACAAGTGTCTTAAATGTGAGCCAAATAACCACTACAACCCTTCCTAAGAATACATTTGGTGCGTAGAGATGAAATCAAATACGGTAGGGTACTGACGTTGGCTCCCTGAATCTTGAATTCAGGTTGATTCAAAATTAAAAATAAAGCCTCTTTGGGAAAGCTATTTATCATGGCGATTGGAAGACAATCAGTCCATCCCCGAAATCACATCAAAGTCTTTCATATCTAATGAAACTAAGTCCACTGTCAATTCTCTATCATCGATACTGTTGGGCAAAAATTATATACCCAATAGGCTACTATAGAGTTTTCGCTAACATTATCAACATAAAGTTCTGGTTCCAAGTTTCTGAGTCTGACATCAAATGTTTACAAAAAGATGTCGTTACAAATGAATGTGTGGCACCAGGATCTAGTAACGTAAATGTTTTTTAATCAAAAACTTTAAAAGTACATGTTACCACATCATTTGACGCTCTAGCCTCACGAGTCGTCATGGCAAAAACTCTGGCATGTTCCTCCACTACTTTTGGCTTATCAGCTTCATTCTTATTCCACTTTGGATCCCTTGGAGGCTTTTGTGTAGTTCCTGGCCATGTCTTCTATTGCTCCACAGTTAAAATGCCCCTATCCTTATAGCAGGGCGAGTTTTCCACAGTAGTGCAATTTCTTGTACTGCTTTGAGTCTGTTGCCGTTGCCTTGGTCCACCTATTGGTCTTTTGTGGCATATGATAAAGGTTTTCTTCCATTTCAAGTGTTCAATTCATTATAGTCCCTCTTCTTTCTCTTGTCCTCCAGGATCCATAGTTATTCCTCATGAAATCTGCTCCAGAGTTTACGCTCCATCAACCACTTGTGCATAGGTAAGGTTATCCAAGATAGACATGTGTCACCTTATCTTAAAGCCCAGTCCATTCCATAACATACATGCATGATGAATTTCATTCTGAACAATGTGTGGGGCTAAAAGTCTAGCAAATCGTTCCTCATACTTCGTGATAGTCTCATTGGGATGCTGAGTGATCCTCATGAAATCGCCCTCCATAGCCTTCTTCATATTTAGGGGGAAATACTTCGTGAAGAAGCAGTCCTAAAATTCTTACGATGTGTAATCACCTTTCTCTTCTGCTGTCGTCATCCTTAATGTCATCTTCCACCATTGGTATGCCTCCCCATTCAACTGAAAAAGTACTAACTTCACTTTCTATTTGTCTGAGCACCCCATCACCTCAAATATCTATCTAATTAATTAACCCAAGTCTGTGCAGCCACAAGATCCGTAGTTTTATTGAACCTACTTGGCCACAAACTCGTGAACTATTTTAAGATTGCAGCGTTAGCTGCAACTTGAGTAGCATTGGATTCTGGGCCATTTCCTCTTTCTACTCGGCCTCTTCTGCCGCCACGAATTCCCTCATGGATACTCATCCTGATTAACACTACACAAACGCATAAATCTTGAGCTTATAAAATAGCCTTTAATTAATAGTCCTAACAAGCGCGAAAGCTAAAAAAAAATTTCATGTCTTAAGCTAATTTTTACGAGTCTACAGAATCTTAAACCTATGCTCTGATACCAAATTGTAACTCCCCCGACTTTGGAAGCCGCTACTAAAATTCAAAGTCCTAAAGTTAAATATAATCTACTAATCATTCAGTTACAGCAAGGTGTAGAGCAGAGCGTCTAACCCAATAGTGACAATATATCTACATAATGATAAGTGTAGACACCCCAATACTGTAATTTAACTTTATCTTTAAATTTTTTAAAACATGTTAGCCTTTATTAATAAATAAAATGTATTATTGAATGTTGGGTGCAAACCTGATAATAAGTGATAGGCCTTATTTACTTAATTCAACTATCAGTCCAATCCATCAGTCTAGCCCAGTTGCATGTCTCGTCCATCAATCCAGTCCAACTACATTAGTCCAATCCAATTGTGTCAACCCCGATCCAAGTTCTAAATTATTCTAATTGATGTAGTTTATCTAGATAACTTGGGAGAAATAATCAATGATATATCCTTGATGTAGAGATCAAATCAATTATTTTTTGGTTAAGAAGCGACTTATCCATCCAAATTTGCAATTTTAGAGATAATTACCAAAATTATTGTCAGATAATGCCTCAAAATTCAGAAAAATCATTGTTGATAATTGGGGTGAATGGACCGGTTTTCGACTAATTGGCCGGTTAGTTGACTTTTGTCAATCTACGATTTTATCACTTATTCTGATTTATGTCCAGCCTTGCATATTGGCACTGCCTATCTTATCGGATTATGCGCCCCTGAGCACTATAAAAAGGGGTCTTGGCCTTCTTCGCGGTCGGATTTTAGTTAAAAAAAAATGAGAGAGAGAGAGAGAGAGAGATGATTCCTTTTAAAGCTTGTGTGCCATTTCTTTGTGAAGTGACATAATATCTCTCTCGAGAAGTTTAGCCATTCAAACCACTCACAAAACATCTTAGTTTCTTTGCATCATGTATCATACAGAGAACATCTCCGAGTCATTGGAAGCTACGCAACGAGGTAATCTTTATTAGTTTTCTTAGGGTTGAAATCATATAGATTGTCATCCCTTTCTCGTAATCGTATTTCATTTCAAAAACAACAAAAAGAGTCTTTACATTTTTATGTCTAGAGTCTAAGTCTCGAAATGTAGATTACTCCCTGTAGGACCAGTGTCGAACTACGGCGGTTTTGATTCTGATTTATCCAATCAGATACATAGGTCACTCGACCCCTGCTGTCGAGTTCAAGCCAAAAATATAAAAATTAACTTAGAGATAGTTTTATCATATTTTATATGCCACACCTTTTCATTACGTAACTTAGTCCCTGAACCCCCCCCCCCCCTTCTTGGTTTTAGTAGACTAATCGTCCTTTTGGATGCTTTTGAGTCACTTTTAAGTTTTTCTTATTTTTCTCTAATTAAATAAGATGGCGACTCCTAAAATCCTTTCGGGAATTTTTCAAGGCTGTTCACCGCCACAATAAGGACTTTATTATAATCCATCCTCTTAAAAATCCAACTAAAACAAAATAATAATCACGGGCAAAAGCCATTACAAAATTCTAATTCCAAATCAAATTAACCAACCCGGGTAAAGTTATCAAAATGAATTAAAATGTTCAATCAATTGTTTAAGAGAAATACATGTATTCAATAGGTAATGAAAAACAGGTATACATGTTTACACCATGGAATTAGGCTAACGCTTGAACAATTGATTTCTAGCAATCAATTGTTTAAGAGAAATACGGTTCACCTGGAATACGGAGGTACTAACAAAAATAGTGTAAAGGAAATAAAAATTACATCAACATAACAAGAACACATGAATCCTTAGAACAACCATAATCAGAAAAATCCTTTTACTACAACAAAAATTCAAAAATCCTTATTACAACAAGAAATTTCTTACCCTAGTTCAAGCAATTCGACACGTTATATCTCAGCACAACTGGAGTCACGTAAAACCTAACGCCAAAAGCCAAAAACAAACAATCTAGAGCTTAGCTGATCATCCAAGAAGACTATAATTTTGTTTTACATGACCTATAGCGACAAGAAACCTAGTTAGGGGTTAAATTCCAATTCAGGGCTTACCTTGGATGAAAATGAAGAGAGAAAATGGCAAAGCAAGCACACAGCTCTGGCAGCAAACTTGTAGTTGAAGAAGAAATGAGGTGATTTAGGAAACCCTAAGTGGCAAATTACACGAACACCCCGCATCTTTAGATACTTACTCTAAATGTACCAACACTTTCCTAATATTACGAAAAGGGTGCTAACTTTACTTCATTTTATTGTATTTTAGTATTATGCTACTAAAATTATAATCTCAATAGAATAACGAGATCTTACAGTGTGTGAGACGATGTGTGTTGTGAGTGACAATGTGTGTGCGTGTGCGCGTGCGTGAATGTTTGTGTGTGTGATAGTGTTTGCTTTTGTGGTTGGTGATGGAGCTTCGTCGCGGTTGGTGGGAGAAAAAGAAAGAAAGAGGGAATCTGGGGAGAAGAAGGAAGAAGTAATAAGAAGGGGAATAGGGAAATGATGGTTTTACCCCCACATTAACGGACTTGGATTTACAGAAATTAACGGAGTGACCTGATTGAGATGAATTTAAGATTTTAGTGGTCACTTTGACACAAACCATTATCTAGTGACAAAATTTGAATTTGACTAATAGCATAGTGGTCAACCAAGTATTTAACTCATAAATCATTCTCTCTCTCTCTTCGAAATGCATCATCACGTGATATATTGACCAATGATATACATAGGTAACCGTTATAGTTTTGACAGCTAACTCAAAGTAGCCTAAGCTAGCCTAACATTGCTAGAGGACGAGATTCGTCGCATTGCTGAAGAGGTGTTCAGGATGATCAGGGCGAATGACCAGGTACAAACACTATATACGTTTACTAAACACTATATACAATTGCTAACGAGATTAATGCATCTGTGCCTTTACATGCAGGGCACTCCTGCTGGACATGTAGAGCTGGATCTGGATCACAGTGCCCTCGTGGACGTGGATGATCAGTGGGTTTCAGATCCGGGACTTGATGACCCCTGAGCCTTTCCCCTCCAAGCTATTTGTATTCCCGGCTTATACTCCCCTCCCCTACTCTATCATATCCCGCTCCCGTGCCCTCCTGAACTTTGTATACATTTTATTTTTTGATTAGTATAGAATTTGTAAATTTATATATATATATATATATGTATTTTGTTTGTTTTAGGGTTAAATAATTGTTGATGAATCAGCAATTATTTAACCCTAATATGTATTGAGAAATATTTGCTAGATTGAGAATAGTTGTTGGGGATTTGTAATTACATGTTTGGGCATTAAATAAATAAAAAAAAATTTAAAAATTAGTTTGACTTTTAGCGACAGACTTTCACTTCAAGAAAAGATGGATTTACCGAAGAACTATTAACATATTTCAGCGACGGGTTTTGCCGTTCGTAAAAATCCGTTGTTAAAAAAGTATACCGACGGAATAGTACGTCGGTAAAATTATTTGCCAACGGACTTTTAACGACGAAAGTAACCGTCGCTAAATATTTTAGAGAATTTTATAATTTTTGATGATTTTTTTTAAAAAAATTAAGCGACAGAATAATTTGGTCGCTAAAAATTCCGTCGGTGGAAATTGACTTTTACCAACGGACTTTCACCGACGGAATTGTTCTGTCACTAAAAGTTCTCCTTAAATCACAGATCTTCTTTCTTTGTTTTTTTCTCTCTCGTCTCTTTGTCTCTCTTTCTCTGTCTGTCTGTCTGTCTGTCTCTCTCTCTCATCTCTCACCCACCGACGTTCTCACTCCGGCGACCCCTTCTATAGCAACCCACCTCCAGCGACACGCCCCTCTCGCCCCCGACGCCGTGCCACCTCCGGCTGCCGCCACGGCCAGTCTTCAACTCCGGCCAGATCGATCTAGCATAGTCTGCCTAGATCTTTGAGCTCCGGCCAACTCCGGTAAGTCTTGAACTGGTTTCTAATCTCATTAATCACCAACAGTATGTTCTTTGAGCCCGAATATAGTACTTGTTAATTGGTTGCGTATCAATTAGGTCTTGTGTGCATCTATCTGTAATTGTTAATTGTTGGCCACACTCAAAGGAGGAACCGAAATTCCTCCTTGAATTTTAGTCCAAAGGAGGAACTAAAATTCCACATTTCTTCATCCGACAAACAACATCACGGTGATCTTTATGAGGGGACATCTACATTAATAAAGTTCATACATACAGATTTGAGTGCTAACGACCAACAAGCAACACCTCGCACATGGAGCGTTACATGCTCTCCTTTTGTCACCTTATCTCATCATATATATATATATACACACACATCATCTAATAATGGTTCAACATTCAACCCGCAATCATGGCCGCTTGAGTTGATAGGTGTCACGTTTACAGCTACCTTCCTTAGATGAGGGCACATTAACCCAGTATAGAGTACTATGATTGGACACAGTCATACAAATGGTGAGGAAATGCTTGTCTTACTAAGATACAATAGGACCTTTACTCGTTTACATGCTCTATTCGTATACGATACATATGACTTACTTTAAGATGAACCGTACAATATAGTACGAACAGATTTTTTTAGGTCAACGTTGTTGAGCATAATTGTATTGTTAAGTTCATTTTTTGAGAATTTATATCTTCAAAGCAAGCGATAACTAAAATGTTGTGTACTTATCAGTGGCGCACATTGATGTAACTTATCTACTCGTTGCGGTTTGCCTCTCTATGTGCAAATCAGAACTCATAAGTGAAGGTGAGGAGAGCGTTGAGCGTGGTTGGCCACATTATCCAATAGTTTAAACTTATGTAGTAAGTCATAATTTAAGAACTAGACGACGCAAAAAGTTAACTATAATTTTTTTTGTCTTCGGGATACTGGGGTGACACCTCTAATGTACATAATAGATCTTTCTTATGGTACTTAAATGGCTTTTGAACTTTTCAGCTTGTCGAGTAAATTATTGAAGGAAGAAGTGAACTTTGCCGATAGTGCTTTTCCCACTTTGAAGAAAATTGCTACTAGTGGATATAATGTTGATTTGTCTATCCATTTACTTTGCCAAAATTGCTGGAATAGGTTTGGTACGGACACATCCAATTACGTGACAAATGACATGAAATAAGCTGATTTGGGCTTCTTGAGTGTGGCCAGCAATTAACAAGTACTATATTCGGGGCTCTCAACAAGCCCCCAGCACCAGCATGTGCCTACCCCTTTTAGTTATGTGATAGTCAAGATGCGAATGCCTTATATAGATTTGAATTAATGGCATGAAATGCCAGTTCAACACAATTCACTAATGATCGTAGTCCAATTCACTAACTGGAACTTGTCCTAATTTGCTCTAATTGGAATTTCCCTTAATTGGCTCCATTGGTTAGTGATGTAGCTAAGCAAATTTAATTGTGTCACCTATTGAATGCCCTAATCGAATCGAACCCTACATTAAACTAATTGAACTCTAAATTGAATGCCCTAATCCAATCGAACCCTAAATTAAACTAATTGAACCCCTAATTGAATTCTAAATTGAATATCCTAATACAACCGAACCCTAAATTGAACTTATTTAACTCCCTAATTGAACCCTAAATTGAATGCCCCAATTCAACCGAGTACTAAATTGAAGTAATTGAACCCTAAATTGATGTAATTGAATCCTAATTAAACCCTAAATTGAATGGCCTAATCGAATTGAACCCTAAATTAAAATAATTGAACCCCTAATTGAACCATAAATTGAAGTAATTGAACCCTAAATTGAATTAATCGAACCCTAATTTAAACTAAATGAACCCTAAATTGAATGCCCCAATTCAACCGATCACTAAATTGAAGTAATTACACCATAATAGAACCCTAAATTGATGTAATTGAACCCTAATTAAACCCTGAATTGAATGGCCTAATCGAATCGAATCCTAAATTAAACTAATTGAACCCTAAATTGAATGTCTTAATCCAATCAAACCCTAAATTGAACTAATTGAACCATAAATTGAATGCCCTAATTCAACCGAAACCTAAATTGAACTAATTGATGATTTTAGGTTATTAGCTGTGCATTTGAAGTAATTGAGATTAATAATTGATGATTTTAGGTTGTTAATTGATGATTATAGATTGTTAATCGTGCATTGAGCATTTGAGATTGTTGACGGAGGATGGGATCCAATTGGATTGAATGTGTGATTTTTATTAATTTTTATTGCATTGAGCATTTGAGAATTGAGATTGTTGACGGAGGATGGGACCCAATTGGATTGAGATACCTGGTAGTTAGCGCAGACACGGACACCAAGTTTGATCGACGGTGTCCGACATTTAAAAAATAAATCAACGTATGCCGATGTGTCCGGAGGTGCGTGTCGGTGGGTGTCGGACACGTGTCCGGAGGCGTCAGACACGTGTCGGTAGGTGTCGGACACGTGTCCGTAGGTGTCGTACATGTTGGACACGTGTCTGGAGGTGTCAGACACCATATTGACACCCTATATGAGGTGTCGGAATTGAGATTGTTGATTGTGCATTCAATTTAGGTTAATTAGGTTCACGCGACATTTTTAGCATGCACCACACGACATCGTCTGACACATGAATGTGGTCCAGAATCCGGATCTGGAGGAGGATGAGGTCATAGCTCTGGCGTATAATCTGACACACGTGCGGAAGAAGGACAAGGACGAGGCGCGTCGGGCCGGGCCGGGCTGGGCTGGGGACTATGTTTCGGTATTGCCCGGCGGATCGATGTAAGTCGATGTGTTTAATTAAGTTGTTAATTTTTTTCTTACTATCCTCAATGTTTGTTGCGTTAATTAATGCCCTAACATATCTTTAAATCACTGTTTTTGCAGGCCTCGTATGAACAGCTTAGGGAGTTCGGACAGCCATCAGCGTCCACTAGTATGGGTGCGAGTACTGGGGCGTTGAAGTGATGGCTGGATACACCGGAGGTCGTCAATCGGCCGAAAGGCCCCATACGCGGCCTGCCTAGCACGACTGCTCGTGCCATGATAGGAGCGTTCTCATCCCCCGCTGCCCCTGCACAGACACTGGCTCCTCGGCATCCTTTGGACGAGGAGGAGATCCAGCGCATTGCTACGGTGGTGTTGAGGATGATCAAGGAGCAGGATCAGTAGGGTACCGCTGTTGGACATGCCGAGCCGGCCTCGGATCAGTAGGATCCAGATCTGGGATTCGGCAACTCATGATGAGCCCCTTCTCGTGCCCGGTCCCAGCTTGTCCCCCCTCCCCCCGCTCGGCTTGTACATCATGACTATTTTTTATAATAAACATTTTTTATAATTGATTGTATATATTTCTTTGTGTATTGATTATTGGGCATTGTTGAAAATTGTGTATTGATTATTGTGCGTTGTTGAGAATTGAAATTTTTATTACAGGTTTGGGTAATAGAAAAATAAAAAAAAAATTTGACTTTTGGCGACGGATTAATTCCGTCGCCAAAAGTGTTTCTTCTATTAACTTTTTAGGGACGGAATATTCCGTCGCCAAAACTCTTATTTAGCGACAAAACATTCCGTCACCAAAAAAATTATTCTGTCGCTAAATTCACAAAACAGAAAATAAATTAAAATACGTAAAATATAATTAGCGATGGACAAAAAGTGCAATATTAGACGACGGATTTGAAAATTTCGTCGCCAAACTTTTAGTAACGGGCTTTTATACGAGGGACTTTTAGCGACGGATTTTTCCGTCGCTAAAAGCCTTTTTCCTTGCAGTGTTCCTTCCGTCGCTAAAAGTCTGCACTTAAGATGTGCATAAATTACTTTTAGTAACATAATTTTCATCGCTAAAGGTTTAACCGACAGACCTTTAGCGATGGATACTCCGTCTCTAAAAGTCATCAATTTTTAAAATAATTTTTAGCGACGGATGTTCCATCACTAAAATTCTGTCGGTAAAACTTTTGGCGACGAATTTTTATGTCGCTAAATGTTTTACGTAATAAATTATTTTTGAAAAAAGAAAATAAATTAAAATGCGAAAAATATATTTAGGGACGGAAATTCCATTGCTAATTGAATTTATATCCCCGTTGTTGGAAATCAATTTTTAGGCAATAGATTTCAAAATTCCGTGGCAAAAATTTTAGCAACAAGATTATAGGCAACGAACTTTAGTGACAGGGTGTCCGTCGTTAAAAGTTTTTAGTGATGGATACAAGGCTTTTAGTGACAAACAATTCCGTCGCTAAAAGCCCAATTTCTTGTAGTGAAACAACACCCTTCCCTACCCTTTTTCCACCATCAACTCACACACAAACACATCAATACTGCTACCGTAGTAGTAGTGTGCTTCACCCAGCACACATAACACATTCATAGCACACGTTTCTCACACACCACTCTTCCTTCGCCTAGTAGCCTCCACAGTTGCCCCTCCCTTCCCTTTTCACCCCCCAACACCTACACAGCACACGGAGTTCATAAACCCACACCCCATAAAATGCCTAAGGACGGAGATCTTGGGACAAATCTATGGAAAACATGCTTTTTGGTTGCTTAGGTTTGGAAAAGAAGAAGATGGAAGTACCAGCAGCCATAATAAGCACGTTGCAATCACCAGAGATTCAATGGTTGCTAACAATCGAGCCATCACCTGTGAACGAATTCCGAGGTGCAATCTTAAACCATTGTGTGGGTACTATGCGAAGGTCTGCTTTTGTTGCCTCAAAACGAACCCGTTTAAGAAAGTGCAGAATGCAAATGAAGCGAAAGCACAAGGAAAGTCTTACTGAGTTTATTGGTTGATTCCTGCATGACTATAATTTCTTAAACCTCGTGTAGGTGAATGTGTTTCAAACCTCGTGGAGGTTGGATGTAATCAACAAATGTTGTTATCTATGCGTTTCCATCGAGTGTCATGTTGACCCATTATTTTTTTTAATCAACAATTGACCAATAGCATGTATGCTCCACTCCTAAGAAAGACTAGCACCATTGGCACATGCAATGCAAGTTCAATTAACAAAAACATAAGTAAAACCTATTTGACACAAATGATACCAACAATAAAGTACATATAAAGGGCCATGAGTTTAACATGAAAATGGAGATCAAGAGGGAAGGAGCAGTAGAAATAGATTGAAAATGTTGACGGTTATATATTTGGGTGGACTGGTTAACATGATAGAGATAAAGAAGAAGTTTTAACTATACTGGGGTGGAGCGGTTATGTATTAACTGTTGAAAAAATTCTAATAATGACTTTAATTTCACTTTTTTATAATTTGAAGCTAGTTTATTACTAGTAGATATAGTTGGAAGTTCAAAAAATTACTTCAGTTTAGTGATGTTTTCCCTAATAATAACAAAATGGATTCCCATCCTACCAAACAGTGGAAATGAAATGAATTGGCACCTTTCCGTAACTCCTTTTCCGAGTTCATTCCAATTTAAGGTCCAATCAATTCCGATGACGATGAAAATTTATTGGGCTAATACCCAGGTCCTGAGGTATGGTAAAATTATAATTAAGGACACGGTTTGAAAAAGTAACAAATCCTAACCAACAATTTTCGAAAAGGTATCAGCCGTGTCCATCCGTCGTTGACTCGTTAAAACAATGTACTTTTTATTGTTGTCGTGAGTATGTGTTTTTAAATGCCTATACTATTTTTATACTGTATATGCATTATATATAGTGCATAAATTTCAAACACTAATTTTCCCTTTCACTATTTTCAAACCCTAATTTTCAAAGGCTCTCTTCTTCATAATAACCATCACCATCCCCCAAACTACCAGTCAACCACGATGTTGGCTAGCATGACCACCAACATAAACAGATCCCCATATAACCCTCTCAGCTCCATACACCATCGACAACCAACCAGCCACCACCACAATCAACCAACTACCTCTGATTATTGATCTGAACCATTAATTGAGAGGATTTCAAAAAAATTGAGATGGGTTTCGGCTTAAAAAAAACCCAAATAGGTTTTTGAACAAGTTAGAATATGAGATTGATTTTGGTGGAGAAGGCATTGATAGTGTATTGGTAGAGGCAGTGATGGCACGAATAGAAAAGGTGGGGGACAATGCCAGAGCGCTACATTGAAGGCAACGAAGGCGTGCATAGATAAGGTGGAGGGCAGCGCTGCAAGTTTTATAGTGCATGGGACGGAGGCGCTGGGAAACATGAACACAGCCACCATCGGCATCAGCCATCACTGTCACGGCCATTGCCACTGTCTTTAGCTATCACGGTCAAGGTCATGGCCACTGTCACTGTCGTCAGCCACAACCACCTCACCTATGTGGTTGTCGTACCACCATCATAAATATATATATATATATATATATATATATATATATGGCATTTTTTTTTGGGTTTTCAGTGGTGTTTTGCTATAACCCACGACATGTGCTATTGACAGGGTTGAGTCGCGGTGTTACAGGTAGGGTAGGGTGTGTTCATAGTGGTGTGTTCATAAGATGGTTTGCGTGGTTGGTGTGGTTATGATAAAGGTTGTGAGGAAAGAAGAGAAGAGAAGGCGGTGGTATAGGGTGGGTGGTCATGACAGTGGTGCATGGTGGCTGGCAGTGGTGCGTGGGTATGTAGGGTCAAGAAGTGCCAAGCAATGTATATATATATATATATTCTCACCATACTAATGCTACTCAACCACGATGTTGGCTAGCACGACCACCAACATAAACAGACCCCATCTAACCCTCTTAGTGCCATACACTATTGGCAACCAACCAGCCACCACCACAATGGGACCAATACCTTTGAAACTGACATGAACCATTAATTGAGTTCAAAAAAAATTGGGATGGGTTTCGGCTTAAAAAAACCCAAATAGGTTTTTGAACAAGTTAGAATATGAGATTGTTGGTGGAGAAGGCATTGATAGTGTATTGGTAGAGGTAGTGGTGGCACGAATAGAAAAGGTGGGGGACGATGCCAGAGTGCTACATTGGAGGCAACGAAGGCGTTCATAGATAAGTTGGAGGGCAGCGCTGCAAGTTTTACAGTGGATGGGACGGAGGAGCTGGGAAACATGGTCACAGCCACCATCGGCATCAGCTATCACTGTCTTTAGCTGGACGGTCACGGTCACTGTCACTGTCGTCAGCCACAACCACCTCACCTATGTGGTTGTCGTGCCACCATCATATATATATATATATATGGCATTCTTTTTGGGGTTTTCAGTGGTGTTTGGCTATAACCCACGACATGTGCTATTGACAGGGTTGAGTCGTGGTGTTACAGGGTGGGTAGGTCATGGTGGTGGTGTGTTCATAGTGCTTGGCAGTGGTATAAGATGGGGGTTTGGTGGGGTTATCAGCATGGTTGATATGGCTGTGATTTGAAAAGAAAGAGAGGAGAAAAAGAGAAGAGATCGGCAGTGGTACAGGGTGGGTGGTCACGACAGTTGTGCATGGTGGCTGGCAGTGGTGCGTGGATTTGTAGGGGTAAGAAGTGCCAAGCAATGGTTTTGGAAGAAAAGAGGAGAAGAGAAAAAAGGAGAAGAGAAGCGAAGAGAAGACAACGAATTTACCTTCTACATTATGGGCAATGTAGACATTTTGTTCAAACTGTTAAGTATTTGATGATTTTGTTTGGTCAACGGATATCATTGCTATATGTTCAAACCAATAGACACAAATGTAATTGCACCATAATCTCGGGGGCTCTAGATATAATTAGCCCAAATTCACTTGAGTAAAACAAATCATAGTTATATATATTGTAAGGGCGAGCATTTAAACCGTTGAAACCAATCCAACCTTGAAAACCTAACCAACCAATCCGTGTATTTTCAAACCGATCTAAAAATCAATCGGTTTAGTTTTTTTTCCCAAACCGTACGTTCGGTTCAGTCGGTTCGATTTGAATTTTTTTGAAACTGCATAAACCGAATCAACCATATATAATAATAATAATATAACATATCTATATTTTTACCTAATCCTAGTTATTTTTTTACTAACCTTAGTTATCTAACCATCATATAAAATGGGATAAATCCTAAATCTCTTAACGTAACACATATTTTTCGTTTGTCGCCTCCATCTTACTAAGTGTTAATAATTATGATAAAAATTTCAGTTTTTTGGAGCTTATTAGTATGTATAAGTTATTAATTTTTGGGCCTAAACTTGTCCAAAATTAAGTTTGGCCCAAACCGATTAAACCGTCTAAATCGAACCGTTCAATCCGCAGAAACTGAACTGTTGAAATCAAACCCTTCAACCACGATTCGTTTTTTTTTTCAAAACGAGGTTGGTCGGTTCGGTTTGGTATTCAGCCTCCATACCGAACCACCGAACCGTGCTCACCCCTAATATTTTGTACTGGAGTGCGTACAATTTTTTTTTCATAAAATAGTACGGACATGTAGTCATAATGTCACTGTCTCAAATTTTTCATTAATTATGCACACATATAATACTCGTTCATAAGCGAAGTGAAAATATGTACAGAAATTTCCTCCCTCATTTCTCTTCTGGAATAAACTGTTTGTCTTTATAGAACTTAAATTGCATTCATTTTCAATCAAGTTGTTTGTTCTTCTACATTAGGAGCAAATAGCTTATTCAACTGAACTACATCATCTGTAATTACTCCTTTTAGTTGACTATCACATTAGTGCATTATCATAAAAGAATAAGATATTTGTTTGAATAATATCAAACAAATATCTTTGGGATAAAGTAATCTGTGTGTGTGTGTGTGTGGAGCAGTACATCATATAGTTAAAGGAATCTGATAAAAAGTTCAAGCTATGAAGTACATCAAAGTTAAGAGGAAAGTAAAAGTAAATTGAAAATTCTAATGAAGATTGAAAATTTATGAGGAAAGATTTTACAAATTGTAATAATTACAGCGAGAAAGAGGCTAGAAGCTTTGATCGATATAATGAAACTTAAGGTTTTTTCTTATTTAGTATTTATGTGGTCACTTTACTAAAATTTTTAACAAGATTTACTCTAAATTTTTTTTAAGAACCAATACAAAACGCAATATCATGACCAAAATATAATATTTAGTTGATATCACCTGTAACCGGTACATAACAGTATCTTAACTGCTATAAGATATAAAAAAACTGATTTATATTTAATAGACAGACTACCGGTACCGATTAGATGTCGATAAGTACAAAATGAACGAACGGCCTTTTATTTTCTTTCGTAATTAACCAACGGCCCTCTTTTTCTACGACGGGGTCCACTCAAACGTCACAAGGAACCTGGCAACTTTCTAATACCTCTGTAGTTACTCTTACGTTGACTTGTCAAAGGGCACCATGACCACACCATCCCGCTCTCTTCAAATGACGCCGTTTTACTACGACCCAACACACGTTAACATACCAAGTACCAACAAACAAACAAACAAACATTCCTTTCCGCAGCCGAGCGGGGGGGGCGAAGTCTCCGGACTTGGGAGAGATTTCCGCATAATTTACACTGTGATTATAACTCACACGTCGTTGCCAATGCGTGTCCATAGATAAAACGGATATATACTCATGTTATTATACTCCCATCTCATTAACACTATCATAACCCTTTAATTTGTCGAATAGATCATCAATAATAGGCATTGGGAAGGTAAAGAAGGCATATAATAGAATGTTGCCACATCAGTGCCTACATGGACATTCTTTCCTTCTGCCATGTGTATTAAGAAAAACCCCTGTAGTTCTAGATCCCAGTTCGAAGTAGGCCCTTACCCAAAGTTTAGTAGCCTTAGACAGAACTCCTGTTCCTTTGCTTTCTCTACTGTAAGCTTGCTCATGGAAACCCTGTGATTCTGTGTTTGGATGAGTTTCTTGAGAGAATGCCTAATGATTCCCAGTAATAAAGTTAGATATATATATATATATATATATGTATATAGCTAGATTTTTTTAGAGAATGTTGAAATAACTGTTAACTGATTTGTCGGCACAGTAGGTCATTAAAAGTCCAAAAAGGGGATGAACCCGGCTCGGGGTATTCTTTCTCGAGACATAATTCAAAAGTGCTTGACGTAAACAGCAGTCTTGCATTTTATATCGAATAGTATCGTTAAGTTACCGCATGCTATAGAAGCTTAAGATATTGGAGAATGGGCCCAACAATATATATCATGCTAACCCTCCCCCTCCCGGGTTGCAAGCCCCTTGAGTGCATGTGAAGAGACAAATCAAGGTGCCCCACCACAAAGTTCACAAATGAAGCAAGTGCAGATAGTGCTAAAACGGAAAGGGGGACCAAATGCAAGCGAGAGAATCGAACCCAAGAACTTGCCAAACTATTGCTCCAATACCATGACTTCACTACATGCTCTAAAAGCGTAAGCTGTTAGAGAATGAGACCAACAATGTATACTTTTTTCCTTAACAAGTATCAAGAAAGATTTTCTACTGCAATGTAGACAAGGTTCAGACATTAGTCTTTTTTGTCGGAATTGTATTATTCTTTTATAATATCCTCGTTAACACTTATTCCATGGAGATGCTGCTGATTACCCAGCGTAACAATGTACATGGCCACTTACATAACCACAAATTTCTGTCTAAGCGGATTGCTTTTATTATGCTGCAGGTGCACTCTTAGCAAAGGATTTAACCGTGGTTTGGGAACATTATCGGCTGGTGGGCTTGCTCTCGGAAAGGCAGAGTTATCAGAATTGGCTGGGGATTGGGAAGAAGTTGTTATTGTCATAAGCATATTTGTCATAGGTAATAATCGGCTGTCCACTGTTCTTTTCCAATTTTATGTATTTTCCAGTTAATAGGTTTATTCGTAATCAGTTTTGTGTAACATGTATGTGGTTTCTAGGGTTTTTGGCTACTTATGCAAAATTATACCCCACAATGAAGCCGTACGAATATGGATTTCGAGTTTTCTTGTTGACCTATTGTTTCATAATGGTCTCTGGGTATCGGACGAGAGAATTCGTTCATACAGCTGTGACTCGGTTTTTCCTTATTGCCCTCGGTGCCGGTGTTTGTCTGGTGGTAAACTTAGGCATCTTCCCCATCTGGGCTGGTGAGGATCTGCACAATTTGGTGGCAAAGAATTTCGTGGGTGTTGCTAACTCATTGGAAGGTGAGTTGACACTCTTATATTCTTCTATTTCTATGAGGAAAAACAAAGAGTATAAATGCTTGTATAAGATAATTGTTCGTTATGGGAGCTGGCTAACCTCGTAGAGCTTCCATTCAGGCTGTGTTAATGGGTACTTGAATTGTGTGGAATATGAGAGGGTCCCTTCAAAAATTCTTACTTATCAAGCTTCTGATGATCCGCTTTATAGTGGCTACAGATCTGCCGTGGAGTCTACAAGCCAAGAGGATTCTCTGGTATACTTTTTGTTGGTGGCGCTGCACTGGCAGCTATTGCCCAAAATGAATTGACTCCTCACTAACACGTTTATCCTGTCTGCAGGTGGGTTTCGCTATCTGGGAGCCACCGCATGGTCCTTACAAAATGCTAAAATATCCTTGGAGAAACTATGTCGAAGTTTGTGGCACTGAGACATGCGCATTCATGGTCATGGCAATGCATGGGTCTATACTCTCAGAAATACAGGTGCTTTCTTCATCTCCGACTTTGTTGTATATATTATTAACATACTGTGAGACATATTTGTGTAGTTTTGCTCTGTGATTCTATACGGACTACTTCGTCATGGTCTGATTAAAGCTTTCACCTAAGTTTCATTTCTTAAAGAAGATGGTTTATGTAATTGATTTTCATCTCATCAAGCTAACTATTAAATCTAATTAGACAAAACACACATTAGTACCTCGAATCACACAAAATCTCACATCAGGACCCATGTTTTTAAATTAGGCAAATTACACCACAGCACTCTTGAGGTTTACCAAAGTTACATTTTTCAGTCAACAGAGTTAAGAGAACCGATGCGAAGACGATAATGCCCTTTGCAAGCAAATAAATTTACCAAACCCACCAACGCTCACACCCCTTCACCACCATCGCACCAACCGAATCACACACGTCTCCGTCCCGTGGTGCTACGACACAACCCCTACTGCCCCGGCTAGCCGGATCTACACCCCAATGAGTATTGCCCCGCCACTGCCACCGAGAACGAACCCATCACTGCCCCCGCCACCGAAAACGAATCCACATCGCTGGATCTACACACCCCTGCCCCTCCACAACCAGCGGGAACGAATCTGTCACTGCCAATCTACACCATAACTACCGCTGCCCTGCCACCACAAACACCATAAAAGAACCCTCCACTGCCGATCTACATCACAACCACTAACCAGTTCACAAAGACAATCACAGATCACGCCAATTAATAATCTTTCCCACAGATTACCATGCACGAACCCACCACTATTGATCTGGTGTGTTGGGGGGGGGGTGTTTAAGGAGCAGCAAGCAACGGAGGGTTGGGGTCGGTGGGTGGTACAGATGTAGGTTTGGGTCGATGTATGTGACGGTAGTGATGGGCAATGCGTCTTTGTGTGTTTGTGTGCATCCATGTGCACTTGCGTGTTTGTTATATGCAGTTTGTGTCCGTGTGTCGCCGATGGTGGTCGCCGGTGGAGGTGTGTGTGTTTGGGTAAGCCAGATTCTTTCCCTCTCTTATTCTAGTTTAGCCTCTTGGGTGGCAGCAAGTGTTCGAAGACTTGCTGGTGATGATGGGATTCTTTAAACAGATCCTGGCATACAAATGGGCAGTGTCCCTTTTTTCATTCCTTTATTTTGTTTGGGGGTGGAGGGGTGGGTTAAGGGGCATAAAATGGTGGTGTGGTGGGCAGTGGGTGCGTGCGTTGCCGGTTTGTGTGTGTGGTTTGCTGGTATCGGCGATGGTGGCTGAAGAAGGGGAAGACATTTTGAAGGCAATTTCGGTGGATCATAAGAAATTGTGTGGTGCCCTAACTTTTATTCACGGATCCTTAACATAATGGAGTTAAGTGTAAATGTTCTACAAACCACAGGGTGCGGAGCTTAATAAAAATAGTTAGTAGGCGTTGAGTGTAGTTTTGGTAAACATCAGGAGTGCTGTGTGTAATTTTCCTTTTTTAATTTTTACACATTTTGGGTGTTTATTTAGGCTCTTAATAAGTGACTCATCTGATTTTCCATCCAAATTGATTACTGACACAAGGGTAAGTTCGTCAAACTCTATTTACCCCCGTTATCGAAGACTGTATCTACAGTCTATTATTATTTTTCTTTCCTCCTCTTTTTTTCTTTAATTTATTTTTCCATTCTGTTCTTCAGTAGCCCACGCTACCTCTGTCGCCCCGAGACCCCAAGCCCCATATAGCCACCAACATGCACTAGCACTTCGAGAAGACGTTCCTACCATGACCTCAATGAGTATTGCCCCGCCACCGCCACCAAGAACGAACCCATCACTGCCCCCGCCACCGAAAACGAATCCACATCGCTGGATCTACACACCCCTGCCCCTCCACAACCAGCGGGAACGAATCTGTCACTGCCAATCTACACCAAAACTACCGCTGCCCTGCCACCACAAACACCATAAAAGAACCCTCCACTGCCGATCTACATCACAACCACTAACCAGTTCATAAAGACAATCTCAGATCACGCCAATTAATAATCTTTCCCACAGATTACCATAAACGAACCCACCACTATTTATCTGGTGTGTTGGGGGGGTGGTGTTTAAGGAGCAGCAAGCGACGGTGGGTTGGGGTCCGTGGGTGGTACAGATGTAGGTTTGGGTCGATGTATGTGACGATAGTGATGGGCAATGCGTCTTTGTGTGTTTGTGTGCATCCATGTGCACTTGCGTGTTTGTTATATGCAGTTTGTGTCCATGTGTCGCCGATGGTGGTCGCCGGCGGAGGTGTGCATGTTTGGGTAAGCCAGATTCTTTCCCTTTCTTATTCTAGTTTTGCCTCTTGGGTGGCAGCAAGTGTTCAAAGACTGGCTGGTGATGATGGGATTCTTTAAACAGATCCTGGCATACAAATGGGCAGTGTCCCTTTTTCATTCCAAGGGGCATAAAATGGTGGTGTGGTGGGCAATGGGTGCGTGCGTTGCCGGTATGTGTGTGTGGTTTTTTGGTATCGGCGATGGTGGCTGAAGAAGGGGAAGACATTTTGAAGGCAATTCGGTAGATCATAAAAAATTGTGTGGTGCCCTAACTTTTATTCACGGATCCTTAACAAAATGGAGTTTAGTGTAAATGTTCTACAAACCACAGGGAGCGGAGCTTAATAAAAATAGTTAGTAGGCGTTGAGTGTAGTTTTGGTAAACATCAAGAGTGTTGTGTGTAATTTTCCTTTTTTAATTTTTACACATCATGGTTTGGGTGTTTATTTAGGCTCTTAATAAGTGACTCATCTGATTTTCCATCCAAATTGATTACTGATTTAAGGGTAAGTTCGTCAACTCTATTTACCCCCGTTATCGAAGACTGTATCTATAGTCTATTATTATTTTTCTTTCCTCTTTTTTTCTTTAATAATTTCTTTTTCCATTTTGTTCTTCAGTAGCCCACGCTACCTCTGTTGCCGCGAGACCCCAAGCCCCACATAACCACCAACATGCACCAGCACCTCGAGAAGACGTTCCTACCATGACCAACACCCATTGTCTATGGCATTTGCCCCACCCTTCGAAATATTATCTCCGACATTGCCGCCACCACTTTGATGTGGCCCTCACCTGAAATTTTTTACAGAGGTGGGTTGACCTGGTCGTTAGATTGATGAAATAGCATTGTCGACTGGTGACAACCTACCTACCGTGAGTTGTGTTTTTGGGGGGGGGAGGCAGGGGTTGTGATAGGGGTGGCAGGGGATGGGCTGTGGGGAGAACATGAGTGTGTGCAGTCTGTGCTATACGTTTGCAGGGGTGGGTGATGGGCCAATGTTTTTTTTTAAGGGCGGGTGGGGGGCAATGAGTTCGTGTGTTTGTATGTGACCAACTGACCGTTAGTATACGGTGTGTGCTGGTGGGGTGGTGCGGTGGAGTCTGGGGACCTTGGTGTGTCGTCTAAGTGTGCATGTGAGAGTTTATTGTGCCGTGTATGCGTGTGTTGTAGAGGGCTAGCAGTGTTGGTCGGTTGCTGGGGAAGGGGTGGTGCATGTGACGGTGTTAGGTTTGGTGGTCGGCGGTGTGCGTCAATGTTGGGTTGCTGACCAGAGAAGGGGTGGTGGCCGGTAGCCGGGGAAGGGGGCAGGAATTTTTTTTTTTAGGCCCCAATTGCAGGTTTATTGTCCCCCAGGTAGTTAAAGTTTAGCTGAGCCCCATTTGGGATTTGGACGGAAAATGGGTCTAGGTACTTTCTAATTACCTAAATAAACATCCAGACCCTAATATGTAAAAACAAAAAGGGTTAATTACTCACGGCATCCCTGAGGTTTACCCTAAATTACACACGGACCCCCCTATCTTTTGAAAATTACACTCCGCTCCCCTGAGGTTTATCATTGTATTACACAAAACCCACTTCTGTTAGGGCACCGTAAAAAAAAATTAGGGCAACATAAATTAATTTGATATACCAAAAATACCCTCAATCTTTCGTCTTCCTCCTCTTTCTTGTCCAAAACAAGCCTAGCCATTGCCACCAGACCCCGCCGCCGACGCCAAGCCACTGCCTACACACGACATCCACCACCGTCCTTCATCCTCAATCCGTACTTCACTCACTGACTCATTTTTTTTCTTTTTTCAATGCGCAACAGTCTATTTGGACAATTCAATTCTTCAAAACGCATCTTTATCCATGCAATTCCAATCTCATACTCAATTCCATATACCTCAGTTTCACGTGTAATACGCCCAGACTGCTTTCTTTCGATTTCCAGATTCCATTCCATCCAGTTTCTCTCTTAGAGCCGCTTGAGAAGGTGGACAATCCTTCGGTGAAGACCTAACGAGAGGCTGTGATTCCACCTCGCAAGGGCGGGCCAGTTCGTTTGATGAAGATAGTTTCGGGCCGCCCTACGACTCGGTATTTGTTCCTTCCTCTTACTCGCCTACCGGAAGTTGCTTCGCTCCCCAACTCATTTAAGTCAACTGATGCCAGAGAAGAGAAGGAAGGGGCAAAGAATAGAATTTAGGGATTCTTGGAGAAAGCAACTAGGTCCCCCAAAGGGGCAGGTCAAGTGACGGATTATTATTCGTCGGCTGATTCTTCCAAAATTATACAATCCCTGCTGCTCTGGCCCCCTCCATGCCCACTCCGATTGGAATAGCATCCATAGAACCCCATTGGGAGTCAGATCTAGATCTAGATCTAGATCGGCGAGTTACACGATGGCAAACCCAATTTTCTCACCGCCAACCCTTTTTTAATTTGGTTTCTCGTACAAGAATGAACACCTTTACAAGTTAATGATAATGATATGTTTGGATTTTTCCATTGACACAATGTGCTGAAGATGGGAAGATTCACAAGAATGAAGTATGTTGTTCAGTGGTGGTGGTGAAAATAAATTGTGGTGGTAGGGAATTGGTGGTTGAGTAAATTTACATTCTTATGAGGGGTATTACCGTCATTTAGTTACTTCTGTTAACTCTTTGAACGGAAAAATAAAAAAGTGTAGTTTAGTGTAATTTTCAAAAGATAGGGGGGTCCGTGTGTAATTTAGGGTAAACCTCAGGGGTGCCGTGAGTAATTAACCCAAACTAAAAACACGGGTCTTAATGTGAGAGTTCCCGTTGTCCCAAGGTACCAAAGTGTGTTTAACCCTTAAACTATAAGGTCTTTACTAAGAGATAATGTAAGAAAACAAAAAAAATAACGTCCCTTGAAAATATTATCCCAAATAAGCTTGACTGGGCCGAGCTTGTGGCTACATTTGCCGTAAACTAGGGTATTCTTGTGAAGGGCAATTGTTCCTTTTCGGTTGTTAACAAAAGTTTTAGAATTATATTTATCGACTCCATGTAGTAAACATTACTGCAGACTTATTAAGCAAATTCTATATAAATAAGTTTTGCACTCTCTACAAAATTTAAAGCATAAAAAGTTTGTTCTGCTTCCTGTGGCAAATATTGCTACTAATAAATCTACAGGATTCCCTTGCCATGTTTCACTTAATGAATTAATAGAAAGAGTGCAACTTTGACACTTTGCATAAGATGTATGCAACTTTCAGGCCTTCCCCAAACTTGTTTTATTAGCAATCTGATACTTCATCTGTGTGAGATAGTGGGTAAATTACATATTTGGTTTTTATCTTTGCTAGTAAGTATCAATTGATCCTTCATCTATGACATGTATCTAATTAATCCTTTTTCTTCCTTTCCGTCAACTATCTGGTCCTTTCTAAATTCACGTTATCTAGAAAGTCCATAAATGACAGGGAACAGACTCTTAAAACTTGAGAATTCGTGGAAACGAATGAAAATGAGAGAACATAGATTTTTCAAAGGAAGGGCAGAAGCTGTACCAGTCATCGTATTATCTAAGTCCACTTGACTGGGTTAGTCTTTAGTTTACTAGTTAATATATATTTTCCAAGTCCTTTTACTATTAGTAGTAGTCTTCTTTTTGGTACCCTTCTAGATTCTTCCTAGTCTGGAAGGTATTTACTTTTTGTGTATGTAATCGAGCATTGTAAGCAAAACTAAAGGGGAGTTGATGAATAAAATTTTCAGAAACAGTTTTCTTCAATGGTGTGACTCCATAGATTCTCTTCTAGGCGAGACTCCTAGAAGGCCTTACTGAGACTCTTAAGGTTTTACTATCCTTTATTGTTTTCTTTCCTTCTCAAAGAGTTTAAAAAATACTGTTCACGGATACTGTTCACAGCGCCCTGAACAGCCCCAAATCAGCTAATTAAACTTCTCTTTGTTGTTCATAAACGCTAATCCTAGTTTCTCAGTTCCAAATCCTATTAACCCCAAGCCCTAGTCCACCATCCTTGATTGTAGAACAGCCTTAAATACCCCTTATTAAGGTCCACCGTACTGTACATCTATAAGTCCCTTAAGTGTTATCACCTTGTCACCACAAAAGCTTTTGGTTTAAAGCCATTCAACCCCCTCAATTTTCCTCATTTTGGCTCATAATTTCCTGGCTTTCCTCAAGTCCCCGAATTTTAGAAGTTTGTTTCAATCAAGTTCTACTTGTGATTTTGTGCCTTTCAGGTGAGGGTTCAGGGGGCAAAAGTGGTATGTCGCGGAGAATTTTTTGATGAAAGAAATTCAGTAAATCTGAAGTAAAAGTCACACTTACCTCCCTTCTTGTTTCCTCTCTACACAAAACACCACCTGGGGATCTCCGCCATCCACCACCACCACCACCACAATGCCTACTAAATGAAACCTGGTCATACCTAGCACTGTTGCCAGCATTCCCTAAACCATTACAGCACGCCATTCAAAAGAAAAATCAAATAGAGTCAAATGTTGCTTTGATCACTTTTTTCTGTCATCTTTCTCTCTGCCTTCCCCGCCCTCGTCATCTGGGGCTTTAATTTGTTAAAAATGAAGTTGTATTTGTGAATTTGTGCCCGAGTCAAGGACAGAATGCAGCTTAGACTTTTACAGCACGGTCATAACTAGCACCACTGCCAGCATTCCCTAATCCATTACAGCACGCCATTCAAAGGAAAAATCAAATAAGAGTCAAATGTTTTGGATCTCGCAACAAAATTCAAGCATCATTCATCTCATTGCATAACCAAACACCCAACATATTATGAATCAATATCCCTAGATACAGCTTAGATTAGTGTACAATCACAAGAAAGTTGCTTTGATCACTTTTTTCTATCATCTTTCTCTCAGCCTTCCCCGCCCTTGTCATTTGGAGCTTTAATTTGTTAAAAGAGAACCTGTCTTTGTGAATTTGTGCCCGAGTCGAGGACAGAATGCAGCTTAGACTTTTAGATACCTAATGAAGGAAAGAGAAAATGAAAGAGGTGGTTTTGGTGCTTTGTTCAATTCAGCCTTTTTGAATACAGTTAAGCAAGAGAAGTAAGTAAAGTTTCCCCCTACTTTCAATGGAAGTTAAGTCATTGAGAATAAATTTCTTTATCACTTGCGTTTTGCCGCCATGAAATCTCATGTGCAAGGCACACTGTAGAAATTGGACTCGTTTCCAATGAGTTTCCAAACTCAGGGGCTTGAGCATCAATTTGCAAAGCCAGAGAGTAAAGTGCCAAAAAGCAAAAAAAACTGAGGGGGTTAAATGGCATTAAGCAAAAGCTTGTGGTGTCTTGGTGGAAAAACTTAATGGACTTGCGAACTTTTTCGATGGCCTTTGATTTATAGCAGACCAAATAGGTGAACGAAGGCAAAGATAAAAATTAATTAGAAACCAGTCATAGGTAAAAGATAAATTGGACGGGCAAAGATAGAGGACCAAAAATGTAATTTACCCTGAATTATAGGACTTCGATGAAAATTAAGCTTTGAGGCTTCACACTTGCATGAAAAGGAATGGTTTTTGGAGTAAGTTCATCCAAGTTCAACCTCAAGGTCATTAGGATGAAATTTGCAAAAAAGGAAGTCATAATTGAAAGAAACAGTTCTCTTTCCAGCCTCCACCTATCGTTGGCGGTGATGGTGATGTCTTCTTGGAAGGCTAAAATGTTGGAGAAGTGTGAAAGGGCTTTTCTGTGGAAGGCTTGGTGAAGGAAAGGATATTTGTTTGGTCAATTGGTTAGTTTCCTCTTTGTGCCAGAAGGAGGTGTAGGTGTCAAGGATCTTTTCCTGGGATGTGGCGTTGGAAGTGCATGTGTGAGCAGGATTGTCTTGGGAGAACAGCTGTGGTAATGAAACTTTGAGAGGGATCGGGAGCTTGGTCCTTGCGCAAGGTGAGGTTGCCATCCAGGTCTAGTCTATTGTCTCTTGGATGCGGGAAATGGTATTGGGATGAGATTTCAGTGAGACATTTGCTGGGGGAGGAGGAGCTTTGCAGATCTTTCCTGGTTTTTTCTAATACCTTGTGATCATGGGATCTCAGTTGGGAGGTGTTGTCATTCTAATCGCATGGCCTCTCCTGGAACTTCAAATTTAGGAGAAATATTCAGGATAGGATATGGATTGATTTTCTGCCTTCTTGGGGTTGCTTTACTCATACAAGGACTGCAGTGAGAGGAAGATAGAGTGCTCTGGAGAGGGAGTGGTAATAATTTTCAGTGAAATCTATTATTCTCTATTGAAGGCAAGGCTGGCGGTTATTCCATTGGATGAGGATTTGTATGTCCTCGGCTCCCTTAGAGTCGGTTTTGTTTGTCAACCCAACCCCCCCGCTGTGGGAAGCGGCTCAAAATATTCTAGAAGGGGATTGCGAAATGGAGGATAATTTATGTCAATTGGTGTTCCATGGGCAAACAAGCAGGTGTATCCATGGCTCACCTTTTGCACTGTCCAACTGCCTATAAAATTTGGAGTTAGGTTTCTGGTCCTTTGGGCATGAGATGGGTGATTCTTGATTAGAACTCCTTAGGAGCTGGTCGTTGTCCGAGCGGGAGGGTCGGGAGGGTGCATAGGAAGTTGTGGGGCCGATTCCCGTTTGTCTTTCAATTCAAGAAAGTTATCAGAAAGGGGGCGAACCCGAGAATACAGGATGTGTAAAATTGGGAGCAGAGACCAACCTCTAAAAGGTACGCAAAACCACTTAAAAATTTAACAACGAAGAGAGAGAACCATGCATAGAGATAGACTTCCAAGTACAAAGAGATCTAAGAGGACTTCCTTTACATAAACACAGAACCATATATATTTCCAAAGTGACGCTTGTTCCTCTCCAACCGAAGATACCACCAAAGGCATAAGGGGTAAGTTCTCCAGCACGATGACAGACCTTTTCTTGCCCAGTTTACCCCAAAACGAGGTTACGAAGGACGCTCTTGAGCAAAAGGACAATGAAGCAGAAGATGATTAACAGACTCCTCCCCCTTCCTCTGTGCTTAACGAATCGAGTCGCTTGCTTGGTCCCTTCTTGGTCCTCGTTAGCTGCCACCGCCTTTAAACCCAGTTACGGAAGAATCGGATTCTTCGTCTGCTAAGAGGAAAAGAAGAAGAAACAAGAACCAGTCAAATTTCTGTTCTAGTACTGGCTGATAACTATGCGAAAGGTATAATAGCTTCTTTGACACAAGCACATCAGACGACCATCAATAATAATTCTTGTTCCTGAATAAGATTGTCAAGAGTGAGAATTTCCCAAATAAGCATGCCAAACAAAAAAAGGTGAACTTCGTTGGTGCTTTTGTTTTCCAAATTGCCTTCCAAGGAGACGCAAAGCTTGTATATCTCCTAGAAGAAAGGAAAGAATATTATGTATCAGTTCAAACTTAATTTTTATTGCCAGAAGCCTGAGCATCGGCTTTTATCTTTGAAAAGCCCAAAGAATGGAAATCTGTTCCCCAATTCTGAATGTTCCTTCCAAAGAGAGAAATCCAAGTAGTCCCTCCATTTGAATGAAGATAAAAAATGCAAACTAAGTGTCATCTTCCATGGCAATTACAAACAAATCAGGAAGCATGTCCCTGAGAGGAATTTCTCCGCACCACGGATCATGCCATAGTTTTGTCCGTGGACCAGGGCCAACATAGAAGCCAAGATAAAGTTGGGAAAAAAAGTTTTCAACCATTTCTAATATTCTTCCGTAAGCTCTTTATTTAGTTGCAACAATATTTCTCCAGATGAAATTTCATTCAGTGGGAAACTTCCATAACCACTTACTTGACAAGGCTTTATTGAACAGATTTAAGCTTAGTTGCAAGAAACTCCTAATAAGGTGACGTTTCTCTCTCGGAAACTCGCTTTTGCGATCTCACGTTATGAGCTCCATGGGATCTCGTCCCAAGCTAATATGGGAACTCGATCCCGTTAGCTGGATAGAGATGCATGGAACAAGTGAGAGAATACCCGAAAATCAAGTCCTTTTCAACTCAATTCTTTGTTTCTCTCCTCCTTCAAGTCCTTAAAGCCTCCTTGTATGTTGTTTTTGGCTATGTAAACTATACTAAATAAATGATAACACTCTTTACGCATTTATTTATTCAAGCCGCTCCCAACCTCAGATTCTTCTTGGTGCTTACGCTCCCCCGCCCCCGCCCCGCTCCGCTTTTTGCAACTAAGGATTTAAGTAAGAATTCCTAAAACACCAAACTTAAAAGGGGAAGGTCGCTTTCTCCACGAACCGAGAGGGATATATATCCATCTTCCAAGCCTATCCACAAGAGTTTCCGTCGAATATCTAACAGAATTGTCTTTTCTGATTTAGGCATTGGAAAAAGGACATGAAATAAGTAGGGAGACAAGATAAAGTACTACGAATAGGAGTAGGTTTACCTCCTGTAAGAAGGTATTACGCTTCCGATGAGGTAGCTTTTTTTCGAATCACTTGCTCACTCCATCCCAGGTGGATTTGAATTTACAAGAAGCACCAGTGGACACAGCCAAATATGAACTGGAAAGGATATCTTATTGCACCCCAACATAGATGCTAAAGACTCAAATCTCTGGAACATCACCCAGAGAAATAAGTTCACTCTTGATAGAACAAAGACAATGAAATTGCCTTTCATCAGCCTTATAAAGAGAAAATACAGCATCTCATCAGCAAATAAAAGAAGAGATACGTCCAGATTGGATCCTTGCAAAAGGGCCACGGAGAAGTTCTTGGTCATACCTAAGTTAACAGCTTTGGATAAAAATCTGCCGAGGCCTTCCATGACAGTAATGAAGATAAAAGGAGGCAGAGGATCTCCTTGATGAAGACCTTAGGAACTTCCAAAAATTTCCTCGAGAGAGCATTAAAGAAACTAGAATTTCACAAAAGAGAAGCAAGAGAGAATCCAATTCCGTAATCTGCTTCGAAATCCTATCTTATCAACTAGAGAGAAGGAAACACCAATTAACACGATGTTCTGGTAAGAGGTGGTGGCATAGTGGTGATGGCAGGATGGGCTGCAGTTGCGGTGGTGGGTTCGATCTGTCATTGCCATGTATTAACTCCACCGACGTTGGTCCTAAATTTTTTTTCGGCATTGATAGTTAGAGCTTGAGGGGTTAGGCTTCGGTAGGTGGAAAAAGAGGGTGGAAGAGAAAAGGGCATCTATGTTGTTTAAGGTTCTGTCTTGACTTCAACACTTGAAACCTACACGGTTCTGCAAAAAAATTAAGTAGAAACATTATTTCAGCAAACGAGGTCTTTCTCGTTAAAAAATCAGTTACCTATGAAGCACGGGTGCTTCAAAAGGGAAGGAGTATCGGGGTCGAGTGCGCATCAGACACGGTTGTGCCTCGGGTGCGGCACCCGTTAATTTCCATTTATTTTTTCATTTACAGAAATTCGGGTGTGGCTCGGATACGATTCAGGTGTGGATCCGACACTTCGGGGGTTGTAAACATAATATCCAGAAGATACTTTTGGGGGTTGATACACAAAACTTAATTTTTTTGGGGGTGAAAACATAAATCAACGATACTTACCAAATTAGGGCACACGAGTCTCGTCTGATAGAGAGAAAGAGAGATCGTAGCAGCCGCGACATCTCTCGACACACCGGCGACCTCCCTCGACACCGGCGATCTCCCACGACACCCACTGAACAGTCGCGACCACCCACGACACCACCGAATAGCCGCGACCACCCACGACACCACCGAACAGTCGCGACCACCAAAAACCTCCCTCAACCTCCGGCAACCATCGGGAACCTCCGGCGACCACTCGCGACCACCCTGCTCACCTCCGGCAGCTTTGCTTCGAAGGTATGTCTAATGTCTCCAACTTCATCTCTGTCTTCCTATGTCTTCAATATTTTTTTGTTCTTGGTTTCTGCTGAGACTTGAACAATGTGGAATGTTTTTGTGTAATTATAGTCTCACTTCTCAAATCAAAATTTTTTTTTTTATTTTGCTGTGACAGTGTATTTTTTTACTTGGACCATTATGACTTTTTTTTTTTTTTTGTGTTTAAGGTTTGATGGTATTGAACTACCGTTGAATGGTATTGTATTTGATTTAGAAATTAAATGCTAGTTGTACATAGTAAAAATATTTATATATCATATATTATATATAAAAAATATATAATATTTGCCGTATCCCGCCGCACCCGTATCTTATAATTTTCAAAAATGCCGTATCTGAGTATCCGCACCCGTGTCGTATCCGCACCCATACCCGTGCTTCTTAGTCAGTTACTGTTTTTGCTAGAAATGTTGCGATTTTTAAGTGCTCATGTATTTGAAAGAGGTAGAAGGCATATGTGTATATATGGTTAGAAAGGAGCGAACAAGTTTTTTGGGGAGTCGTTGGCTGAGGAGATAATTAGTCTTTTTTGTTGTATATAGAGAGTTTTGGTAGGGCTGTAGTAGGGTGAGCTGGTATATCTTTTGTATGTGCATGGTTTGCTTCCCTTTATGCGGCCTTTTTGTGTGAATAACATTGCATAATAAAAGAAAAGGAAAAAAGAAAAAAAAAGTGAATAAATAACATAGGTTATAAGTAAGTTCGTGTTCCTTTCCTGACATCTATTCGAGTAGAAGATATTTTAACTTTGATTTGCAAAACGTGGGATCATTATGAAATCACCATACCTGGTTTAATGATGTGGATTGTTTCCGTTGCATTGGGGATGGTATGGGACTAATATAATGTGAAGAAGGTCAGACTTGGCCTGCTTATCAAGAGTGGAACCGGGCTGGACATTGATCCGGTGAAGGCGCCTGTTCATGATTCAGTGGTCTGGCTGTTGGTTCAACAAATTAATAAAATTAACTTAGAATTGGGAAGGTAAAAGATAGTAGAGCCTTTGAAACTGCCCTTAGAGTGTCTTTGGTGAGGTATTTTAACTGGTATTTTCAGTTTGGCTTAGGATTGGAAAGTACCTTGAACTGTTGGGTAAGTGCAAAAGTGAATTTGTGAAATTATAAGATGGATTTGAAAGAGAGATTTGTGTGGCCAAAATTTCCAGTTGAAATAACCACTCTAGACTAGTATTTTTTCAAATCCACAAAAGAACTACCTTCCACAATTCAAGCCAACTTCTGTGCGACATTCTTTCTACTTTTTCAATTATTCATCGCTCTCTCTTCTTTTTCTTAATGCTAGCCTTCTATTTATTGTCTTTAGTTTCAGCAGTTTATTTTTCATTTATTTACTTTATGACCAATTATTGTTAAAAAATACCCATCCTGAAAGCTGCTAAAGAACAAAGTTTGTAAATTCTGAGATTTTAAAATGCAGGGATTTTAACATGAAAGGATTATATACTTCATACTCTTTGAAATCCTTTACCAAAACATATTCTTGATGAAGTTAAAGGGTGTCTTTCTGGGGATTATTTTTCTGGATCCCATAAAACTTTCTTAGATTTTATAGCTGCTGTTCTCTCCTTGTCGACTGTGTATTTCTTTTGATATAATTGGGTTTTTGCTCATGTGGTTGGCAGTTTTTTCGTGAATAGTTTTGTTTAATTCTGTTTGCGTTAATGCCAAATCTGTACTCTATACTCCAAATCCAGTTTGAATACCCAACTTTATATTGTGTCAAATAGTACCTAATCATTTGTTTTTGAGCCAATTTCGCTAGAAGTGAACGGAGGAGAATGAACATCAAAATTTTCAGGTGCAAATTTGTTGATACAAAAACAAAAAAAAAATTTCAAACTACTTGAATCTAACACTCATGTTTTGCCAAGATACTCCCTATACACTTAGTTCATGCACAAGGGACAATATCATCTACATCTTTGAGGTGTGCCAATAGAATAGACCCCATCACTTCATTCTTCTACCTCATCACCGTTATAGCAACTAGACCTGTCAAACGGGTAAATCCGCCGGGTATGTGTAATACCCGATCGGGTATGGGTAAAATGTGCCGAGTAAAAATTACCCGGATTTTTACGGGTAGTTATTTTTTAAACCCGTACCCTACCCAGCCGGTTCGTGTATTACCCGCAGGTAAATTGATTATTTTTTTAAAAACTAAAAATCGTTTTTTAAATTATATTCACTTGCTTATTTTCTTTAGTGTATTTTTTTTCCTTCTTTTTGGTTACACAATTATCACTTCTAATTTCCATAACTCCCAAAAAAACACACAACAAAACCTAACAATTATCTCAAACTCAAAACTCCATTCTCAAATCCCAACCAATAAGCACATATATATTTAAAAACAGAAAATCACCTCGAAAAATACAGGACATTAGTAAACAAATTAACAAAAGAGAATTACAAGTAAATCAAATCGATTTGATAATGAGATGACTTTGTAGATCGATATATCTGTCACGAAATTAGCGTTCTTCACCGACGGTGGTGAATCTGTGGCCGGCGAGTGGTGACGTTGAGGGTTTGGCGGTGACAGTGGAAGAGAATCGGGTTTCTAGTAGCATATCTGATATATAGTTCAAATATCGAATCTGTGGTGAGCCTGTGCTTAAACGATGGTGGATTTGGATTAATGATAACTGATGGCGGAGCTGCGGTGAAGGTACGTCTCAAGACAGCGGTGATGGATTGCGCAACGAGCGACAAGCGATGGAGCGACCATGGCGCCATCGAGTTGACTTGACGTGCAGAGCGATCGTCGGTGGATCTGACGTTGCGGGGAAGAGAGAGAGCGATGTGTTGTGCAGTGTGGGTGGATCTGACTTTAGGGGGAAGAGAGGGAGAGGGAGAGAGAGAGAGAGAGAGACGAGTTATGGGCGCGAGAGTTTAGAGAGGGAGGTGATGAGCGGCGAGAAAGAAATGAGAGTGAGAGTAGAGAAAGTGAACCCTAATGCTTATATACTGAACAAACGTGGGTAGCCCGGGTAATCCGTACCTGACCCGGACTGAATCGGAATTTACGGGTCGGTTCGGGTACATGTAGCATTTCAACGTGTCTGTAGTTCTTCTACCCGTACCCGGGTTTTATTGCGGGTACGGATAGACCCGCGGGTACGGGCCCTTTTTTGCCAAGTCTAATAGCAACCTCTAACCTTATCCCAGGCACACAAATTAAACCCACCATTGCATTTCTCGCACTTTCTCTCTCAAAATCCCGGTCCACTTATAACCATCACACACGTCCATGTTCCATCACTAGCCGTTCATTTCTTTTACTCTTTATCTCTCAAACCCATGATCGCAGTAACAGCCACTACTGTGGTTCAATTCTTTTACTTGTTGACCCTCAAACCCAAGCCACAAAACAACAATAGCTACCACACCTCTGTGTTTGACCACAAGCCGTGTCACCTAAACCCCACCATCGCCACAAATGACTACCACCCAACACTACCATGCGGTTGCACAAAACGTCGCAATACTATCAAACACCATACACATGCACTAAATACAAGAAAAGAAAAAAATCTAATTAAAACTAAGGTAGCGTTGGAAAACACTTCCAATTTTGGTTTTCTGTTTTCAAGAAACAAAAACTAGTTTAGTTTTTTTTAACAAAAACAAATGAGTGTTTGATTACCCAGTTTTTATTTTTGAGTTTTTTCTTTTGGGTGTTTGATTATTCAGTTTTTATTTTGAGTTTGTTCTATAGTGGTGGTTTGCGGTGGCAGTGGCCGGTGGACCGAGCTGTCGTTGGCGGCGGCGGCGGTAATTGCTGGCAGGCGGCTGCTGGCTGGTTATGGTGGCCAGCAGTCGCTGGCAGCCATGGCCCGCGGCGGTGGGCGGTGGGTGGCGGTGGCGGTCTCAAAATAAAAACCAAAATTGGAAACTCAAAACTCATAAATAGAGTTTTCAAAAACAGCCCTGTTTTAAAAACTGATTTTCAAAACTGAAGAAAAAGAAGCGAAAATTGTGTCCAAACGCGTTTATTTTCTTCAATTTACAAAACTGGAAAAACAAATTGAAAAAATAAACGTTACCAAACAGAGCCTAAATCACTTTCTTTGTCCAATAATCCGATATGTATAAAACCCATATCAAAATCAGTTGGTGGAATAGGAGACCTACACCGTCATTTTACATCATATTCACGTGATTGCGGCTGCACGACAGAAGCGGTGGCGGTGGCTTGCGGCTGCACGATGGAAGCGGTGGTGGTGGGTTTGGCTGTGACTAGCGATAGCTTTTGTGATGCTGGGAGGGGTGGTGGGTGTTGTGCTGCTGGGAGTCGTGGTGGGTGTTGTGCTGCCGGGAGTGGTGAAGGATGCCCTGTGGCTGGAGTTGTGGTGGATGTCCTGCGGCTGGAGTTGTGGTGGTGGTGGATGAACTTGACTATGAAAGCAAGAGGTCACGTCCATTTCTTCTTAACGACAGTCTTACACCCTTGATCTTTTAATGCTTGTGAGCTCCCATTAGCCGTTGGACACAATTGGTTCAAAAACAAATGTTTATGTATTGATTTGACACGAATATTGAGCACTTAAGTTGGATCTGGAGTATATTTTAGGGTACATATTTGGCATTAAGCCTTTCTTTTTGTAATTTGTTCTCTCCCTGACCATAAATGATAACTAATGATAAGCTTGGTGCTTGTTTCCTTGCTGGACTGGAATGGCCCAGAATCCAAGTTAGAGATAGAAGGAGATTTATTCCTAAACCAATTGTACTAGTCTCACGCTAGGAAAATCTCTCTCTCTCTCTCTCTCTCTATATATATATATATATATATATATATATATATATATATATATATATAAGTTGCCAGCGCAATCTAACTGTCTATCTATAGCAGATGGACGGATCAGATTTAACTTTTTTTTTTAAAAAAAAAAACGTCGTCTGCTATGTTATCTGGCGAACGATGATTTTGACCAAAATGTCTTGACGGTGTTTAATGAATCGAAGGGATTTGCAGACAAATGGGGGGGGGGCAGTATTGTAAATTTTACCGTCTGCTACATTATGTGGCGGACGACAAATTTTACTTAAAAGAGAGAGAGAGAGAGATTTGGCCCGTCCATCCGCAATGGATGGACGGCCAGATGGTGCTGCAAACTTACCTTAAGTTGCAACGGATCAGTTCGCTATGTATATATATATATATGTGTGTGTGTGTGTGTATGTGTGTGTGTCTATATATATAGCGCTAGCAAAATGGGGTATTTTGCTAGCGCGATCTGACGTCCATCCTGAAAGATGGACGGTCCAGATCGCGCCTTTTTCCAAAACTGTCTCCCGTCCGCCATACAGTCTCGCGGACGGGATTTTTTACCTTTTTGCCCTCCTCCCATGTCCGCGACACTGTCTCGCGGATGACTTTCGGTTCCTGACATGTGTCAGGAAAAAGGCGTCCGCGAGACAGTGTAGCGGATGCCCTCTAGGCTGACACATGTCAGGACCTGTCCCGTCGGTCGCCTAGAAAGTCTCCTGTCAGAGCCCCGAGAACTGTCCCGTCGGTCGCCTAGAAAGTCTCCCTAATTCTCGGCTCTTTCAACAAAATTTTTGCGGGCTTCAGATTCACTTGCTTCCATTTTCAGCACCCTTCAAGCTTCGAGTAACACTTGGGACAAGCATCACTCAAGCAAGGTAAGTTTGTGATCTTGCTACCGTTTATCTTAGTAATTTTAATTTGTTATGTTCAGTAAATATATAATTAGCAAAATGGGAGACACTTTTGAGATTATGTATATGGTATCCTAAATTGGTCTATTCGTCAAGATAATTTTGAGATAATAAGCGTATTCTATTTCTACATAGGTCTTGTTTCACAATGTCTGATTTCGTGTCGAGCTCCAGCACCCCCGTAGATGCTAGTGATCCGTATCTAGGACGAACCTTTCAAACATTGGAAGAAGCTGGAGAATGTTTTCGAGCGTATTCATTGAGGGTTGGTTTTGGCATTAGAATAAAAACTACAAGAACAAGCAGCGTATCGAAAAGGATATGCTCTCGCTTATACGAGTGTCATAGGGGCAGAAACCCAGTGCAAAATGAGACACGCGTAGGCAACGATGACAGTGATGATGACGAAATAGGGTATGCGCGGAGAAGACGGGATTGCTTTGCGCGCACGAATTGCCAGGTCAAGATGTTCGTAAGCTATAAAGCCAAACAAGATCATTGGCTTATTACCAGCCTGGAACTGGCACACAATCACCCGTTAGTAACCCCTTCTAAGGTGAGTCAGATGCATCAACACAAGAAGATGGGTAAGGTCGCGAGGAGCCTAATTCACACAATGAGCGATGCGCGGCTAGGACCTACCGACATGATTAATGTTCTTGCTGAACAGGCTGGGGGAATTCAAAATTTAAACTTTAACACGACAGACGTTCGTAACGCGGTCCGAACCCATAGACGAGCCGCGTATGACCTCAATGATGCGCAAGCGACAATGAGCCTATTGAAACGGATGCAGATGGAGGACCCGCAGTTTACCTTCGACTATAAACTTGACGACGAGCATCGAGTTAGCACAATTTTTTGGGTCGACGGTCGTTCGAGGCTAGCTTATAAGCATTTTGGGGATGTCGTGACTTTCGACACCACATACCGTACCAACAAGTACTCGATGCCGTTCGCTCCTTTCACGGGCGTCAATCATCATTATCACTCCATCCTGTTCGGGTTCGCCTTGTTAAGGGACGAGAGCGAGAGTTCTTTTGAATGGTTGTTTAGGGTGTGGCTGGAAGCAATGAACTTCAAAGCACCGACTGTTATCATCACCGATCAAGATTTGGCAATGAAGAAGGCTATTGCTACCGTCTTCCCAGATACTCGACACAACTTGTGCACTTGGCACATAAGCAACAAATACCCGGAACGTCTGCATCACATGTACGCAAAGTATCCAGACTTTAAACAGGATTTTGACAAATGCGTCCTCAAGTCATTAACGATTGAGGAATTCGAGGAGAGGTGGGAAAAGCTTGTTCGGGATTACTCATTGCAAGACAACGAGTGGCTCCAGCACTTGTACGGGCTCAAAGAGCAATGGATTGGCGTTTACACGAGAAGTCATTTTTCTGCGGGCATGAAAACGACGGGCAGGAGTGAATCTATGAATGCCACGTTCGATAGTTATGTGGGTACAGCTACCAATTTGAAGAGTTTCGTCACATCTGCACAAAAAGCGGTTGCGTCGTTGTTCGTGAAAGAAAGGGCTGCAGACTTTGCAACCACGTACAAGCAAAGGAGAAGGTTGCTTGAGACCCCGCTGGAGCTGAACGGTGCCAAAGTCTATACGAAGGAGATCTTCCTGCTATACCAAGTAGAGCTGCAAAAATCGGGCCGATACAGTATATACAAGGTGGCAGAAAAGTCATCGCGTGAGTACAAGGTTTATTCGCTCGTGAATGACCTCGTCCCTGAGAAGCTGCGCAGAATTTATACGGTGACCCACGACACATTGACGGACTCGGTGACATGTGTTTGCAAGAAGTTTGAGTTCCATGGCATCCTGTGTAGACACATTCTGCGGTTTTTCACACAGAAGAATATCAGGACAATCCCCGATAAATACGTCCTGCCACGGTGGACGAAAGGTGCAAACAGGTTGCACGGTACCATTTCCTTTCCGGAGCACCCGTATACTGACTTTGAAGAATCAGAGACGTTGCGGTATAATCATCTGGTGACGATGTTCACCCGTTTGTCCGTAAAGGGTGCTGCTACAATGGTCGGATATAAACATCTCCTCGAGGTAGCTCAGCAGCAAGAGCCCATCGTCGACCAATTGGAAGCAGCTTCAGTCAGCAATGCGGTTGACACCGAGCCTACGACGGGATCAGAAGATGACGAGCCGGGGGAGGGAGACGACAATGATATCCGGCCTTCGGATCCAATTATATCGCAAACGAAAGGCCGCAAGAGATCTACGCGGATGAAAAGCTCTATTGAGACGGCAACTCAACCAAAAAAGCTGAGAAGGTGTGCATTGTGCAACAAAATGACCGACCACGACAAGCGGAACCATTACAAGGCACTGGGGATAAGTCCAGTGCCTTTGCAAGACGGGGAAGAAGATGATGCCGAGGATGAGGACGAACAAGCTGCAGTGGAACTTTAGTGTACTGAATATTTATTGTAATAATCTTTTATGAGCCATCAAACCTGTCGGACATTTTGTAATAATCTTTTAGTAATGATTTTTTTGTAATAACCTTTACTCTCATTTTTTTATATGTGATTTCTTACACTGTCCGCTACACTGCGCAGCACAACATTAGAAACCTAAGGTATTTAGAATACCTCTCCAACACTTAGTTTTTTTTTTTTGGTGTTTTCTCTACGTTCGCTATACTATGTAGCGGACGGCCCAGCAGAATACCCACCTCTCCAACACTTAGTTTTTTTTTTTTTGGTTCTCTACGCCCGCTATACTATGTAGCGGACGGCCCCAGTCTCTATGTCCGCTATACTATGTAGCGGACAGCGCCGCAGAATAACACTTAGTTTTTTTTTTGGTTGTTTTCTCTACGTCTGCTATACTATGTAGCTGACGTCCCCGCAGAATACCCACCCAACACTTAGTTTTTTTTTGTTGTTTTCTCTACGTCCGCTATACTATGTAGCGGACGGCCCCGCAGAATACCCACCTCTCCAACACTTAGTTTTTTTTTGTTGTTTTCTCTATGTCCGCTATACTATGTAGCGGACGGCCCCAGTCTCTATGTCCGCTATACTATGTAGCGGACGTCCCCGCAGAATACCCACCCAACACTTAGTTTTTTTTGGTTTTTTCTCTACGTCCGCTTTACTATGTAGCGGACGGCCCCGCAGAATACCCACCTCTCCAACACTTAGTTTTTTTTCTTTTGGTTCTCTACGTCCGCTATACTATGTAGCGGACGGCCCCGCAGAAAGACTAATTATCGAACACTTGGTTATTTTTTGAACACTTGCCCTGCAGATAGACAGATATCCAACAGACAGATATCCAACACTTGGTTTCCCGCCGTTAAATCATATCGGTCAATAAAATCAATCGCATTCAATAATTTTTTTTAAAAAAAGTGTTGAATATAACGTTACAATGTGAATTGGGGAACATCATCTCTCGCGGGAATGATGTTCCTTACACGGATTTACAATAAACCTAATAGCTCTAGGCCGGCCATTCATAATTTGCCAAGCAATCCTATACCTAAAGTCTTGTATGCATTCTTCGCTCTAGACAGTCTTCTTGAGGCTCTCAGACCGGCAAATGTAAACCATGTACATGCAGAGGAAGACGCCGCAGTCCGAGGAATTATGTTGCTTGGGCCTACTCCTCTTCAATCGGATATTGCTCTCCGGTCATTTCTTCAGCCGGCTGATATTCCCCTCCGGGGCCGCCAACTGGTCCCGCCCACGGGACAATGGGCAGTGCCTCGGAGAAACCGTAGTTTCCGGAAGGACAGTCTTGCGTGACTTGAGATAGGGGTTCCGGGAACAAATTGAAGGAGGGGCCGCTGTAATCGCCCCACGACGCTTGAGCCTGTCCCATCCCCGCTTCAGAGGTACCACCAACTCCCTGACTCACCCCTGAAGCCTGTCCAGAAGGATCACCGTATCCCTGGCTGACGCCCGTATAACCCATTCCCGGGCTGACTCCCGAAGACTGTCCCGATGCTTGGCGCAAAAAATTCCCGCAGCCTAAAGCCAATGTCGCAGCCTGTTGGCAAAGATCCTCGCCCATTGCGCTCACCAGATCCCTCCGCTCACTCAACTTCTGGAAGAATGCAAGCGAGGCATTAACCTACATCCAAAGAGATAAAAAATTAAGTAACTTCAATCAGACATTTATATTCAACTAATTTGGTTCAAGTCAGACTTGTTGGGCAACTTACGAGATTGTATGCCATACGCTCATCGATCTGACCCCTAGGCGCATACCTCTCCCCACGTTCAAAGTTTACAGGGGCTACTCTCCTCCGCGTGATGCGGTAGTACCACTCATCGTACTGATCGATGCTGATAACGGGGTCTGGCTCCGAGACGATGGCCGCCAGTGTGTCCTGCCAAGAAGTCCAAAGCTCTATTTCGGCCGCGCACAATTCGTACGCATTGGCGGTGCCAAACACTCCGACATCCGGTGGGTTCCTGTTAACCCTCATATCCGGGGCATCGACTGGCAAACCCTGCTCCAACTCAAAATGGCGCATTGCTCGGTCGGGCAGCTGCCACTCTGCGACCTCGAAATGGATCAGGGGTGTGCGCTGCAACCCGGAGAGCGTGAAGACGAACGACTCTCCCACCCGTCGCGCCAAACGTATGTACGGTGCCCAACGCATTTGGCCCGGAGATAGACGGTCGAACTCCCCTCGATAGTACGTAATGTTGTGATGGGGATCGACTCTCCTCTTGTAGTGGCTAGCCCTCCGGCTGTACTCCCAAGCACACAACCGAGGCCAGACTTTATCGGTTCCATCCCTACGCGTTGGTGCACCGGGAGCAAGGTGTTCATAAGACCACACCTGAGAACATCAAAAAATTATATTTATATCGTCGATTCAACAAAAATAAAACACAATAACGAAGACATGATTTATATGATATACCTGCAATAGCGAGAGACATGCACATATGGCTTTGGAGTTGGGCCTCGTTGCCTTGTGCAATGCTCGGTACAGATACGAAAGAACCGCTGCACCCCAGGCATAATCCCCAACCTCCGACAGGTTACCCAACAACGGTAAATATTTCACGCTGACCGTGTTCTTCGACGTCGTTGGGAATAAAATTGCCCCCATCACCCACAAGAGGAAGGCCTTTGTGTACACCACAAGCTCACGGCCCGTATAGTTTTCCGGCAAAACCCCGTAGGTATCTACCAACCACTTCAACTTTATACCACCAGTGCTAAATTGATCCTGGGGTATCGAAGTGAAGAAGTCCCGCGCTGTTCTCTTATTCGTTGCGTCTGACGGAGGAGCAATTACCGGCCGCCCCGTCACCGGCAACCCCAAGATGAACCCTACATCTTCTAGGGTAATCGTCATCTCTCCGAGCGGGAAGTGAAACGTATTCGTTTCACTTCTCCACCTCTCAACAAGGGCACCTATCAAGGCCCGGTCAAGCTGTTGAAAGATCTGCCCATGCGTGAAAATCCCAAACCCAATTCCACGCAGTATCCTTTTCTGGGACTTGTTCAATTTCCATCTCGTGAACTCGCGAGATACTTCTACGGTGGTGAGAAGTTCTCTTTCCTACGAATTATTAATAAATACAATTTAAGCAAAATGAACGGTAAAACAACGTTCGTAATAATAAGAAAGTTGATAAATAATGTATCTTACTCCACCATCCCATATGAGCGTACTGATATGGTTGGCTTGGTCGTATAACACGGATGGATCTTCTGGTCCAGGGGTAAATTCCATTTTTTGCAATTGAAACTATGGAAAAACCTTCTCAGTTTGGATTTTTCGTTTTGGATTTTGATAATCGCTCGCAAAAATACGACGCTAGCACATGCATAATAGATATATAAACATATACGGAATCGGATTTTACAAACGCTAGCACATGAACAAATACATACATATATAAATCCTCATCATCGCTAGCACATGCTCAATGCATAATCAAAACCACGCATAAAACGCAATATTGATCACAACTATAGATTAGAAACATGTAAAGGATTGATTTTGTGAACTTACGTGATCTATTAGGGTATTAAAGCTGCTCTTATGAAGAAATTGCGCAGATCTGCTTGCCAACGCCGCTGGGAATATTTGTGAGTAGGAAGAACGGAGAAGAGTGTCGAAGTTAGGACTTTCTTTTGGGTTTGAATATATATTTGCTGTCCGCTATATAGTATCGCGGATGACACCAGTCTGTTCCTTGTCCGTTATATAGTATCGCGGACGCTAGACTGTCCGCTATATAGTATCGCGGACAATATACTGTCCGCTATATAGTATTGCAGACGATAGACTTAGCATCGCTGATAGACTGTCCGCTATATAGTATCGCGGACGATAGACTTAGCATCGCTGATAGACTGTCCGCTATATAGTATCGCGGATATAGATACCGAAAACAAAAAAAATAGTGTTGGACCGGAAAATGGTGGCACGGACCAGACATTTAGTTCCGGGTCCAGAAAATGGTTGGCACGGACCAGACATTTAGTTCCGACCTTTTCCCAAACCCCGGCCGCTTAGTGTTGGACCAGAAAATGGTTGGCACGGACCAGACATTTAGTTCCGACCTTCCCGAACCCCGGCCTAAGCGGAGGCCTTATATCCGCTATATTGTAGAGCTGGACTTTGTTGTGCGCTATATATAGAGCTATACAATGTAGCGTAATGTAATAAATTGGAATAAATTGGCGCCCGTAATGCAGTTTTAATAAATTGAAATAAATTGGCGCCCGAAGACTTGTTTTAGCGACATAGTAGGTTAATGCTATTTTAATAAACTGAAGCCCGAAGACTTGTTTTAGCGACGGAATCAACAATCTCAATAAACAAAAAATAATGTACGATTCACAATCAACGATCTCAATATATCAAGGCAACAAAAAAAGGCACAATTAAGCAAGAAAAAATTTGGAAACATAATGAACAAGAACATAAATTTTTTTATTATAATAATAAACTAGGGTTCACAAATGGGGTACGAAAGTTTTTCACAAGCGCTCCGATCAAAGATTACAACTTGAAAATCCCACCACCCAAGGTGTTCGAACACTACAAAGTCCCCGAGTTCGAGGCCATGCTGGCGCACGAAGACGTTCCAACCCTCTGCGAATTCCTTTTTTTGGGATCGGCCGGGCTTCAGCTTGATTTCAACCTGCCATGCCCCCTTGCGGCTATATAATCTTGCACTATCATGAATTGTTGTAAATTGATTGGTAAATGCTTCCGGTATGTCCTACCAAACACAATACAAAAAATAGGTTAGTTTTGGTTAAGAAAAACAAAAGATCAAACTTTTAACACACGAAAATACAGAGAAAGAGAAAGAGGGATAGCCTACAAGTTCATGCTCAAATCCCGGCATCATGACTTTGAAAAAGTGTTTGCCTACCAGGTGCAAGTTGCCAATATAATCGTAGGCGTAGGTGGTCTCCGATCCAGAAGCCATCGAGATCGGCGTTGAGGGGAGGACGGTGGTGTCGCGGGAGATGTGGGTGACCGGAGATGTGGGTCGCCGTAGATGGGGTAGCGGCTTGGGTTAGATGTTCGAGAGAGAGAGAGAGAGAGAGCGCCGTCCTCTACAATAATATATATAGTCCGATCTGATTAATATTTATAGCAGGAGAGAGTGGACGAAGGGACGCCGTCCGCTACATTGGAGAGCTCCCACAAACAGGACACTGTTGACGTCACAGATACCAAGGGGGACAGTTCTCGGGGCTCTGACAGGAGACTTTCTAGGCGACCGACCTGACATGTGTCAGCCTAGAGGGCGTCCGCTACACTGTTTCGCAGACGCCTTTTTCCTGACACATGTCAGGAACCGAAAGTCGTCTGCGAGACAGTCTCGAGGACATGGGAGGAGGGCAAAAAGGTAAAAAATCCCATCCGCGAGACTGTATGGCGGACGGGAGACAGTTTTGAAAAAAGGCGCGATCTGGACCGTCCATCTTTCAGGATGGACGGTCAGCTCGCGCTAGCAAAATACCCCATTTTGCTAGCGCTATCAACGGATCAGCTCCCATATATATATATATATATATATATATATATATATATATAGACACACACACATACACACACACACATACTAGAAGACTCTCTTACGCCAAACCGATGACGTGGCGGACAATGGTCGAACGACACGATCAAAACAATGTTTTAAAAGCTGGAGCAATCATCAAACTGGATGATGGACTGGTTCTGCCGGGGTTGAAACATAGTTCAACATTGACGAAATAAAGACTCTCTTACGCCAAACCGATGACGTGGAGGACAATGGTCGAACGACACAATCAAAACAATGTTTTAAAAGCTGGAGCAATCATCAAACTGGATGATGGACTGGTTCGGCCGGGGTTGAAACATAGTTCAACATTGACGAAATAGTTTGACAATTGAAAATTTACCGAGACTTCTACGCTGGGTCTCCCCCCTTTTGTGTCTAAGCACTTCATGATGCAATGCTCATTAAGAGCTTCCGATTGGCACCATAATCTCATCATTAGATGTCGCGTGATGAGTTTGTTCCTCCTGGGTCATGCCTGGTATGAACCAGATATCAAGTGTAGATCAGGATATAATAAAAAGTGGAACTTAAGCATCATTAGCGTGAACCGGAGCTCCATGGTAGAAGCGTAAGCTTGCTAGTTCAAGTTGAGCTCCTTGTGGTTTGTCATCTGTGTAAACTTGGAAGCTATGGAAGGCATTTTTTTCTAAGGCCGAACAGATTATACCAAAAGCCTTTTGCAGAATACGTGCTGAACTCAAAGAAGTGAAACTTATGTTACATGCAGTTAAAACTCCTAATTATTTTGATCATCTGAGTAGGTTAGGATTGTGGTTTCTTTTACTAACAATTACATGATATCTAATTGTTGAATATGTAGGCTCCAGCTGAGTGAAGACAGGTCTTTCGAAGTGAGCTTCAAAGGGTAGGTACAGCAGGTGCCAAAGTTTTACGTGAGCTTGGGAACAAAGTGAAGAGGATGGAGAAATTGGGGTCAGCAGACATACTAAATGAAGTGCATGAAGCCGCAGAAGAGTTGCAAAAAAAGGTGGATAGAAAGTCATACCTTCTTGTCAATGCAGAAGACTGGGAAATTGGAAAACCACCAAAAGAGGTGGAAGATCCCCAACAGTTTTTGCAGATGGATGATGACGAAAATACAACCCTAGACGAAACTATACTCTATCTCAGATCAATTTCTATGTCAAGGAGTTGGGACGATAGAAATTTTAACATGGATATCAAGTATATACCGCCCGTCGATGTTCCCTCTAACGATTTGTATAGCAGGCAGACATCATTACCCTCCCAAATCTCGCATAAACGTCATGTGGTACCGGAACAAGAATCAAAGACATACGAAAGTGCCAGTATCTTGTCTTTGGCAACATTTACGTCACTTTTGATTGAGTTTGTTGCAAGGCTTCAAAACCTTGTTGATTCTTTTGAAGAACTAAGCAAGAAAGCAAAGTTTAAAGAACCCAATGAGTCGCGAGCGGAAGCGGAAGGCTTATGGACGAGGTTCTGTAGGTATTTCAAGTCAAACATAGACTGCAGTTTATTAGCTTAGTAGTAACATCTCATGCTGAAGGATCAACAATCCTCGGAAGGAATATAGTTCGAGCCAAGTGTATATGTCAACAAGTAGGGAGTTACTTTGATCTTAGGCTTGAAATTCAATAGAGATCAGCTTATGTTGCTCGTACTCGAGATGGTTGACTAGAAGCGTTGTAACGGAAGCTGTTGTAGGGACTTTAGCTTAAAAGAATGAACGGTCTGACTTTCAAAGTTGTAGACGATGACTATGGCAGATGATGGCGGATTCCTTAACCATGTTAACGTTGCATATACACACACACTTAACAAATTTTCATGTTCAAATCTATGAGTCTTTCGTTTCTATGTAATCCAGGTTGCCTGACAAATTTTAATTTCTATTTAGACATTTTGCTTTTTTTATTCTGAATTTGAGTGGAACGCCTTCACTCCAGAAAGAAATTAGACCAGCCAAGGCAAAGGCGAAAACTGTGAAACGTAGCAAGAAAAGTAGGTAACGCCCACTGCTCTGTGGTCAATAAAGCAAGTACTCCTTGCAGTGAAAAGATGGAAAAATCTTTCACGAAAACAAGAATACCTTTATGTCTTTGCATTACATAACAGTAGCGTGACTACCTTAACAAGTCTCACAAGTACCGAACAGATTACTTCGGAGCATTTGCAAGGTGGGGAGCAACATATTGAGAAAATGCAAAAATGGAGCAGTCCTGTACACAACCGCGCTTTCTGTTCATGCATCACACCTAGTCCTTATCCTTCGGGATATCTTTTTTGGCAGCTCCTTGGGTTTTGCCTTATCCATTTCCCTGAAGATCCAAGACAGGTTAGGTACGTGCTGCTAAAAAGATGGTCTGCAGGAACTCATGAACGTGAAAAGATTGAAAGATGCAACCTATTCCACACAAACCAAGGGATAAATGCATGCTCACCAAACAAATATTCCAAATCTACCAATTTTCCACACACTTTCACATCCATTAGTAATATCTGTCAGCAAGTGACTTTAACAAAAAAATTATTGTTGTTAACTTGCTAAAAAAAATCTTTTACCGTTAGGATAATTCAGCATGAGAATTGGAGTCGCTGTCCGCATTATATACGATAAACAAAAAGTCAAACATTCCTTAGAAACAACACGTAAATCCAAGTAACAGATCCCAAAACTGATTTATCTATCCTTCACGCAGTGAAGGATGAACCAACATTTAACTAGAAAAAGAAAGCTAGTTCATCAAGCATCCATGCTAGACCAAAAAGAAATAAATTAACACAAAAAGAAAATATCACCGGTAGTAACAAAAGAAGGAATCTGCTTTCTAAGAACAAATGAAGTGGATAGGTAAAACAGGAGGAATATCTACATGGATACAAAAGGTTTAAAAGTCACAATAAACAGCCATATTTGCCACCAAAGACAAAATTCAGACATCATGTGTCAAAACTGCTTCATTGCAGGCAACCCTGAGTATCTTTTCTTTTGTGGGCAAACTGAAGAGTTAACAGATTAGTAGCAGCTCAGAGTCGCTCTAGGAGGTTTCTGTCGTCCCTCATTCACAAACACTAAAACCCCCTTTAGGATGGACAAAGCTCAGCCTCAGCAACTGACATTTGCCAATCTTTCCAGAAATAGCCTTGATCAGGAATTTTCCAGTAGAACATCTCCAACAGAATTCTTGTGATGGTAGTGGTTTTTGGTGGAAAGACCAGCTCAAGATCAGGTAACTAATCTTATGGTTTATGTTGTTTCATGGAGCCTGTATCTTCTGGACGGATCCTTTTGTTCTTTCCTCCCCTACACTCTATATGCACACATGAGACGCAATACTATTGAATTCAAACAGGGACATGGGTATCATTATACAAATTAGTCACTTTAAACAACTGGAAAGGCCACTATTGCTCAAAGCCATAGAAAATTTGGGTAGGAAGAGGAAACTGCCAGACTTGAGCACCAGGACAATTTCTAAGCACAAACATGAACATCAATTATACCTCTGGCAAAGATCACAATAGGTCATATTTCTAGTTCTCCTAAGACCGTCATAAAGCCTATCACGGCCGATGAACCAAATTAAAACATTTTAAATTGAGAGGAAATAAGCTTCCAGATCCAAGAAAACTATCCATTACCACTCGAGCTCCCAAGATTCTATAAATCAGAAGTATTTGCAAGTTGTCCTATTGTCCATAGGAAGACCTAAGCAGAGTATTCAATGAATGGAGGTCCCTGAAACATAATCAAGGTGCCTCCAATTCCTTATGAGATCTCAGGTGGTGTTGGGTTGCTCTTTCCATTTGATAATTTCACATAATCAAGGTGCCTCTAATTCCTTGCGAGATCTCAGGTGGTGTTGGGTTGCTCTTTCCATTCGATAACTTCACATGATTACGATAGGGATGGTAACCCAAACAACAACATAGGAGAGATAAAGCCAGTTATATTTGTCCACTTCCCATCTACAATAGCTTTTATATCTCTAAAGCTCATTAAAATTAGGGTTGCAAGAGAACATTATTTCATCATTCAAGCATTTGGCGGAAAACACACAAGAATTCTGGAGACAGAGCGACACCAACTTTTATTACGCACACCTCCAACAGTTAGGGGTTCGATGACCTTTAACACATCTAACAAGAGGTGCCTTTTCTTTTCTATTTTTTTTTTGGAATTCAATCTCGGTGGACTTGCCTATCCTCTTCCTAGATTGGCCTCTATAGCTGAAGAAACCTAGATTTTCTCAACAGATGATGTAAGAGATCTTCATTCTGTGAATGTGCATTAAATAATCATAAGATATTTAATTAGCTTTCGTGTAGTTCTAATATCGAGCAATAATAGCGATAATCACCTTAGGAAATGAGCTCCAAGTCGAACATCAATGAAAAATGTAGTATAATCAAACCAAGATGGCGTTTCATCAAAACATACCCCTCCTCCAGAACAGACTTTCACCTAGTAATAATAATCATAAGAACAATAACAGTAATATTATCTCTGTTTCACATACTTGTCTCCTTTTGACTTTTTGCTTCAGACATCGAATGACCAAAAAAGTATTGCTTGACAAGCCAAACTAGAGGATAAACGACAAGTGAAGCACATGTTTACGTGTTGAAATTATATCCAAAAACTCAAAGGAGACAAAAGTGACGATGGAAAGAGTCTTTCTCTTTTCGGGTAAAACATTATGGATACGCGGACACGCTAGTCGCTACTCCACCACGTACCCGGCAGGAGGCTTCCAGTCATCAACCCATTTCAGATACTAAAAACACCCATCAATAAGCAGATTATCCATTAACCCAAGATAAAAGATGTGGGTAGATACTTATATGGAAACATGCAACATGTAGATGAGATTGATTTGGAGCTGAATGGGTTGGGGGTTTTTCATACTTGGTGGCAGAGGCGGACTCCTCTTCGAGCCAGTGGCGAATCTGGCGGACGTTGCGCTTGAAGATGGACGCCGACTGCTTGACGTCGGTCCTCATCAATAGGATTACGGCACTCACGCCTGCCACGGTCAGTACAAAGTTGGTAAATGCCATTTTGCTTGCTTCTCTTCGAGAGGGTATTACTTTCACTTGCAGACCCTGTACAGAAAGGGGGTAAAATTAAGAGAGTTTGGGGATTTATATTGGGGATGATTTGCCAAGTGAATACGAGTTTAAAAGAGGATTAAATGCACATAAAACCCCAAACTTTGGGGTCATTTACACGGAACAACCTAGGGTTTTAATTTTGACTTTCACCACCCCAAATTTCCAATTTTGGTGCACGTAGCACCATTTGACGGTTGAAATTCAAAATTCGAGGACGGCTGTTATAATTTTGAGGTCAAAATAGGCACTGATTAAAATATCCTTGTTGGCAGCCACATCACCCGAACGTTGGGGTTACCCCTTTCTCTCCCTCTGTATCTTTCTCACACAAAAATCAAACAGTCATAACGTTCATCACCATCATTCGTGGAGACTTATTGAAGATCAGAGGAAGAGAGATGAGAGAAGGCTTCGAGATGAGGGATGACACATTCTGCGAAGACTGCTACACGCCGGAATACGGTAAGTACTCCGTCCAAACCTGTAGTAGTTTACACGAAGGTTATTTTTTGTTATTATTGTGTTAAAATTTTTGGGCATAATGCTGATTCTAGTGTTATTTTCACAATGTATTTGTGTTTTAGGGTATATTGCGATCTATCTATAGCGTTTGATAATGGGTTTTGGTGATTGGTTTAGGGTTTATTCTATACAGAGCTTTGTTTTTCTCATGCATGCTGTACAGTAATGTATTAAGCTTGAACGTTCGTAATATATTATTGGCATGCATGTCTCAATTATGTATAATAACACTGACCAAATTAACTGTTTTTGGGCTTTGATAAGTTTTGGGGCCAAAATTAGGGTTTTGTAGTATCCCATAGTCTAAGCACGTTTTAATTATTTATTTTGTAGATCCAAAGGACACATGTTTTACTCTGAAATTGCACCATGGAGGGCAATTACGTAATGTTGGCTGTAAGGCTTATGTTGGGGGGAAAGTCAGTTATTTTGACAATATTGATGAGGACAGGGTAGGGATGTTTTTGCTGAGTAAGATAAGAGCAAAATTAGGGTATCCAGAGGAGTCTACTGTCTTCCTTTACATAACCCCTGGCTGCACTTTGGATGATGGATTAGTGCATGTAGGAAGTGACCTGAATGTAATGACTGTCGGTGAGCTAATGGGTCCTAATAGAGTTGCTGAGTTTTTTCTGATAAACCCTGGAGGGCTTTATGCCCTGCCACCACCTAGTAGTGAACCTACTGTTGAGCAAACTGAGCCAGATGTTGTTGACCAAACAAATACAGACTTGTTTGACATGGATGACTTGAATGGTGATGAAAATGAACATAATAAAGAAGATGAAAACAATGAAGACTTAGGAGAAATGAATATGGAAGGTTTGAATGAGTCTGGTAGGGTAAATCTTGGAGATGAAGAAAGTGATGGTTCTTTTTATGATAGTGAGTATCAAATGAATGAAGTTTCTGAGGATGATGCCACAGAGGCTGCTGCTACAGATCCCGCTGCCAGAGAGGCTGCTGCTACAGACCCTACTGCTACAGACTCTGATGTTGTAGAGCAACCTGCCACAGAGGCTGCTGTTGCAGGGCCATCTGCCACAAAGCCTGCTGCCACAGCAGAGCAGCAGGGTGGTGAGAGTGAGGATGATTTGTGTAACAGTGATGACATGAGAAGTTGTGACGAGTCAGATGATGAGAGGGAAACTAGGAAAACCAGAAAGCCTGAATTTCCCTACTTTGAAAGAAGTTGTTTGAATTTTAGAGATAATGATACAATGAAGGATATTAAGTTTGAGGTTGGTATGGTTTTTAGGGATGCTAATCAATTCAAAGAGGCCATTAAGGTACTTGCAATCAAGCATGGTAAACAACATATTAAGTTCAAGAAATCTGAGGCAAGAAGGGTTTTAGTAGTTTGTCAACCAGAGAAGGCAAAAGATAATAAGGCAGAAAGGGGATGTACATGGGAAGTATATGCATCCCTTAAGCATGATAAGAGCAGTTTTCAGATTAAGAGGTTGAATCCAATTCATACATGCCCAAGAAGTCATAATGTGAAGCATGCATCCTCTATTTTTTTGGGCAACCAATACAAGAATAGTTGGAGGAGTAACCCAACATGGCCAGTGCAAGCTTTTAAATCCATAGTGGAGCAAGACTTTGTGGTAGAGGTTTCTAAGTGGCAGGCATATAGGGCTAGAAAGAGGGCACTGTCTCTGATCTATGGGGATTATAAAGAACAAATCTCTCAGTTGTGGGATTATGCTGAGGAATTGAAGAGATCAAATCATGATACTACTATTGAGATACAAGTTGATAACAGTGGGGATCAACCTGTGTTTGAAAGGATCTACATTTGCCTTGGGGGACTTAAGAAGGGGTTTTTAGAGCAGTGTAGACCAGTGATTGGCTTAGATGGGTGTTTCCTTAAGGGAGTTTGTGAGGGACAGATACTTACAGCTGTTGGAGTGGATGCAAATAATGGGATGTTTCCAGTAGCATATGCAATGGTAGAAGTAGAATCTACCAGTACATGGACTTGGTTTCTAGAGCTTTTAGTTGAGGACTTGAGAATTAATGACAGTGGGTGGACATTTTTGTCAGATAAACAGAAGGGTTTACTTAATGCACTTCAGAGGGTGGTGCCAAATGCAGAACAGAGGAATTGTGCAAAGCACATGTTTAAGAATTACAAGACTGTAGGGTTTAGGGGTTTGACATTCAAGGATCTTTTTTGGGATGCAGCAAAAGCTACTTATCCAGAGCAGTTTGATAGGTGTATGACTAAGATGAGAGAGACATCTGAGAAAGCATTTGAGTGGTTGTTAGACAAGGCTGCTTGTCATTGGTCTAAGTCACACTTTAGAACTTATCCCAAGTGTGACATTCTGTCTAATAATCCATGTGAGAGCTTTAATGGGAGAATTCTAGGGGCAAGAGACAAACCAATCATTACATGCCTTGAGGTGATAAGAAATTATCTAATGAACAGACTTACTAAGGAAAGGGAGAAAATGAGGAAAATCTTGCACCAAAGACCATTCTGCCCTAGGATTGAAGCTTTGTTAGAGAAGAACAAGATAGAGGCTGCCCAAGGAAATGCAACATGGTCTGGGAGGGGAACCTATCTAGTGGCCATGACTTATGGTGGTCAGTTCACAGTAGACTTGGAAGCACAGAGCTGTAGATGTAGGAAATGGGATTTGACTGGTATTCCATGTAACATGCAATTGCTGCAATGAACTACAGGAGATTGGACTCAGATCTGTTTGTGGTTGACTGTTATAGGAAAAAGACATTTATGAGGGGTTATGAGCACATGATCTACCCCATGAATGGCTCTGACATGTGGCCTAAGACAGGTAAGACACCCATCTTACCTTCAATTCCTCATCCACAACCTGGCAGACCTAAGAAGTCTAGAGTAAGGAAACCAGATGAAAATGTACCTCCCATAGCTATTGAGAATAAGTTGAGAAGAGGCCTAACAGGCATTAGATGCACCAAAAGCCATAAATCAAGCCAAAACAAAAGAACATGCAAAGGCTTTGAAGGAGCAGTTGATGGTGGTGTCAGTGTTGGGGCTGGTGGTGCATTTGATGGTGGTATTGGAGGTGGTGATAGTGGTGGGGCTGGTGGTGAAACTACAACAGTGGGTGTAACAACGGGGAATGACAGGGGTGCTACAAGGGGCAACAACATGGGTGCTGCAAGAGGAAAGAACAAGGGTGCTGCAAGTGGAAATAACAGGGGTGCTGCAAGAGGCAATAACAGGGGTGCTGCAAGTGGAAATAATAGGGGTGTTGAAAGGGGAATAACGGGGGTACTGCAAGTGGAAATAACAGGGGTGCTGCAAGTGGAAATAACAGGGGTGCAATGCCAAATGTAAGTTGAATTATATTTTCTAATTTACATTGTATGTTTTTTTTATTAGTGAAACCCATTTCTTATGTTCATTTATTATTGTCAGCAACCTACTGTGAGGAGTAATTATCAGACACATGCAAGTAGTTGTGAACCCAGCTTTAGAACAGCAACACAACCAAGGACACCATTATTTATTCCTCCTATGCAGCCTCAAAGGAGGCCTAAACTTCCAGTAAGCAACTTTGCTTGATGGCTACTTACTCAATTTTATGAGTGAATAGTAACTTAAACAATTGATTTGCAGCTTAAGAGGACTTTTAAGGTGGCTGCTGAAGTTAGTAACAAGAACATGGCTCATCAGGTGGAAATGAGTCAAGATAGTGTAGCTCCAACACCAGTTCCAACTCAAGAGAGTTCACAACCATACCTGTCAACTCAAGAGAATGCAGCTCCAATAATGATTCCAACTCCTGAATTTATTCATGCACATGACAAGGTGATTGTAAAAAATATTGCTTTTAATGCTTATTGTAATAGTCTTATTTATTGCATTATTGCATCACACTTACTGTAATTCTTGTCTTCATAAACCAGGCTAGTGATTCATCAAGCATGAATACACACTTTCTCAATAGTGCCGTGTATCCAAGAAAACCACATTCTGATCCCCAAGTAGCAAGAGTAGGAGGAGTGATTGGTCAAGGAACAAATGCTAGTTGGAAAGGAAAGTCTTCGGTTTCCTTATCATCTCTCCAAAGGGCTGAGAACCTCAAGAAGGATCAAGTGTCTAAAAAAAACTAGTATTGTGGATTGTGGAGTCCTTTTGTATAGTATATGGCTGAACTTTTTTGTATATGGCTGAACTAGAATTGTGAAGCCTTTTGTATATGGCCTAACTTTTGTGGATTCCTTTTGTGTATGGCTGAACTAGAATTGTATTATCCTTAAGTAAAGCACTAATTGGGGATCTTGTTATTGACAGTGTAAACCTATTGAAGTTTATGGATATATGAAGAAGTATTTTAATGCACACTTGCAGTTTGCCTATTTTGATGGAATGGTTGACTTGTTTTGATGGAGTTCATTAGTATGGCTCTGTTGCTTTGGTGGGACTGTGATATGTTGTTTTGCTGTTTTGATGCTATAATGCAATGGCATCAAAACAACATAATGCATTTGATGGCATAATGCAGTTCAACTTGTTTTTCACAGTTGATGGCATAGTGCAGTCCAATTGCATTTTCTTCTGCTGTTTTAATGGGATAATGTTTTCATTTTCTTCTGCTGTTTTAATGGCATAATGCAGAGCCCTACTGTTGTGCTGCTGTTTAATGCAGTCCAATTGCATTTTCTTTTACTGTTTTAATGGCATAATGCAGAGCCCTGTTATTTATTTGTTTGTAGATCAATTGAGCAACAATGGAAGAGCACAATTTGCCATTATCAAATTTCACAGTTAAATATCATACATAGAACCAAAATACACATACTGAAAACAAAATAAACAAGGTTCCAAGTCATTTTCTAAACTTGGTTTAAGAATAATCTTTCATTGTCCTTGGAATTCAGTGTGGAATTCAGTGAACCCAACCATATGGCTAAAGTGAGTAACAAAATTGACAGCCAACAAACTAAGAGATGTTTGCCTTTGATTTTCAGTTGCCCATTAGCAGCTTCTTTCTTGGCCTTCAACATTTGAATTTCTGCTCTAAGCTCTTCATTCTTCTCAATCAGTATTTCATTCATCTTCATCACACAGTGAACCTTTTTTTCTTCTTTTTCATTAACCTTCAGTAGCAACCCAATTTGCTTCTCCTCTTCTTCATTCCTTTCACGCAATTCTTTATTTTTTTTTCAAGATCATCCTGCCAAATACTTTGCCGCGATCACAAACCTCAGGATCAACCCACTCAAAATGGCCACATGAATTACTTACCTTATAATTTCCACAACCCGCAAATCTTCTTCCAGGATTGTCCAATGTCCAGGAGTGCATGACCCGAGACACTCCACAGTGGCATCTAACAATGTATTGATTGTTGTGTGAATTACTACTCGAGCTCATCTCCAATTAAGTGTAATCAATTCAATTTAAGAGATCCCCAATTTCATCAACCCTAACTCAGTGTGCATTGTGAAGATGTATGTATATATATATATATATATATATATATATATATATGGTTTTGGAGGGAAAAGAAAGTGGGATTCTCAGGTTGGAGGGAAAGTTTTGGAGGGAATTGACGTGGCTGCCATGTTGGATTTATGGACGAAGTTACCTTTGTGTCCTTTGGCTACTCACATTCGGGTCGGACAAAATTTGTTCCCCAACCCATAACATTATTATTGAGATGGAAAGAAGTGGTTTAAGTATTTTAAAAGCAGGTGGGGGTCATGTTCGATAGCTGGAGTGCTTTTGTGTTTTGAGTTTTAAAAGTTGAAGGTAGCATTTAAATCGGTCTTTGTTTTTAGTTTTTTGTTCAGTTTTAAAAATTGAAAAATTACTGACTTTTGATAGGCAGCTTCAGTTTTTTTTCCTTCAATTTTATATTTTATAGCTAGTTTTCAAAATGGGATTGTTTTTTAAAACTCTATTTTAGAGTTTTCAGTTTTCGTTTTTTTTAGATCCACCTTTCAACTTTTACTAGAAACATTTTATGTCTCTTTTTTCTTTCGATCTTCATCATCAATACCTATCATGCAAAAACACCAAACGATGAACATTGACAACCACCATATCGATTGATCGTCACCACCACCACCACTGACCACCACACCGAACACAAAAGTACAAACATTACCAACGACCACCGCGTATGACTACTGATATGCTACCACCATTGATCAACACACTCAACTACTAAATTTGCCAATACCGACATATATCATAGCCAATGACCGCCACCACCACCAGTGACCAACACCCACGAACAATGTCAACTATCATAACTACTGATAGCACCACCACCACCACCACTACCACAACCACCACCACCACAGACCAACACCGCCAAATACCAAACCCTCAAACGTCGGTCACCACCACGCCACTACCATGACACCACCACTCTAAATCCAAACCCACCATCATACTGAGCATCATTGTCCATGTAACAAATATCAGCATATTTTTTTATTCATCCATCGCTAAGCCCTAGTATCTTTGATCTGTAGGTAAATTCAAACCCTTCATGCAATTAAACCCCAATTAGACCCAATGAGGCCCTATTTCAAGCAGATCTTTTACTGTAATAGTAGTAGTTGGACGGTGTGTAGGTCGTGGTAAGGACGCTTTATAATATCCTGAATTTCGGGAGCTGGTTAAATAATCATTTGGGGTCCGAAAAAATTTACGGGCATTAAAATCGAGCAATGCTCGGGTATTGGTAGTGTGTAGGGGCTTAAAATAATTTTGGGATAAAAATGTAATATTTGAAATTTTTGGGGCCATTTTTTGTAATTTTGAAAAAATAAAGGGCTATTTTGCAATTATGAAAATTGGTAGCTAGGTGTCAAATGTTTGGGAAGATGATCACACATGGAGTCACCTCCTTTTAGCTTAATGACTAAACTAGAAAAAAAATCTAATAAGAGATGGATAAGAATTTCAGGTGGAGGAAGAAGAAAAAGTAAGGAGATAAATAGAAAAGAAGAACAAACAAAGAAACAAAGAGAAGAAATGGAAAACAGAGGAGAAGAAAAGGATTCGGGAAAGGGAACTACCGAGAAACAGGATCATAGAAAGAGAAAGATAGATAGAATCTGTAAGGAGCAAATTCCTTCTTCTTACTTATGTATGTATCTGTAATTACATGTTTTAGAGGATATGAATATAAGGATGATCGTGGGGCAGAGATGGTCACGGCTGTGATTCATGTGTTATACGTGAAAGGAGAGTGATCTTGCTGGTAACAAATGATGTGAGGGTGTAATCTGTGAGTTAGCGTGTGTTTCAGTGTAAGGTGAGTGTGTGTTCTTGACTGTAGTGTGTATGTGTGCATTCTTTGTGTGTGCACAGGTGAAACAGGGGAAGGGAACAACCGTGGGTGTTCATGTGTGTGTAATTGTGGGTATAGATTTGTTTTATTATGTAAATAGTGGTGTTAAATGAATTTAGATTAAGTGTGGATGTTAGAAAGTGGTTAAGTGCGTGTTTGTGAGTTGTGTGTGTGAAACGGGTTACAGCAGCTGGATGTTGAAGAGACTATGTGTAAATAAGGTAAAATTCTAGGTGTTTAAATCTGAATAGTAGTCGTTTTCGTCGCTAAAAGTGAATTTTTAATAAACAGTTTCTAATTCAAAATTTTAAAATAGTTACGTTAATATTTAGCCAAAGTGTAAAACAAAGACCTCATTTATTTTCAGGAGACCTACACTGTGAAAAAACTTCAGATTTTTCTGAGGTCGGAAAAGGGGTTAACAAATACGGTGATTTCATAACCTTACGGTAAAATTTAAAATATCAAATTAGAGCGGTTTCGCTCAAATTTCTTTTTATGAGAACCCTAAGATGATGGAAAGTTCTATTTCACAAAATTTTGGGTCATTCTAAAGTTGTTTGCAATTTTTGGCCGAATGGACTTTAAAGCGCTCGGTCTGGACACCGGTTTGAGATTTTTGGAAATTTTTTTTCTAAGATACTTTTCGTACAAAAATGACATCAGGATGCTTAAAATAGCATTTTAAGATATTTTTGGAATTTTTTTGGTACCGAAAACTCTCGGGGATATTTTTGTAATTTGACACCTTGGGTGGGGGGTATTTTGGTAATTTTACCCATAAATTGTATTCTTGAATAAATTTACATACGGTAAGGATATTTTAGTGATTTGGTTTACCAAAAGATCATTTTGATAATTTAAGAGTAACAGATGGTATTTTGGTAAATTGCCACCCTAAAGGAGTATTTTGGTAATTTGATTTAAGAAAGGTATTTTTTTTTACGTAAATTGACATACAATAAGGTAATTTGGGTGATTCTACTTACGGGAAGGCCGTTTGGGTGATTTAAGTCTGAGAGAGGCATTTTGGTAACTGTACACCTAAGGACATTTCGATAAATTTATGTACGCGATGAAGGAGGTTCATTTTGAGAGTATGTGTGAGTCCGTATTAAGTTATAATATTGTGTTATAGGGTATGTGTTGATGATTCGATTATTCTGTTTAGGTTAAAGTAGAGACTTCTAGTTAGGTTAAATTAGCTGCGGATCCAGGTAAGGGTTTCTATTCGAACCTCGAGCCATCAGTTGCTTTTGCATTTATTCTTTTATTTATTTATAATCGTTGTTGAACTCTAAGTATGCATTGATTTCAATCTGTTATTGCCAAATAAACCCTGATGTTGAACCTGATTCAATTATTGACCTCCTGTCAGTGCTTACCTTTTGTTGCATATTGAGCATTGATCTGTGTGTTGATTATGTGATATATGTCGTCTGTATAATGAAATGAGAATCTGTTATGGGGCAGGCGTTATAAGGATGGTCTGAATCCTGAATGGAATGCATGCTAGTACCTAAATGGACTAGTATTCTTGTACATCATGCATTTTTACATTTTTTGAGCCCTGCCTGTGTGGCATCGCTACCACCTATGATCAGTATCTTCAAAATTTATGTGCATTATGTCTGCATTGATCACTTCAAGAATGTCTGAGAACAATTATCTGAATATCTTGTCAAAAGGGACTGAGTAAAACGATTCCCTATTCTTGTCAAACTCTCGTAACTGTTTGAAATCTCTTAACTGTCTGCCTTTGAATTATGCTACCTCCCTTCAAGATTACTTTGTGTATGACCTTACTGAGCTCTCAAAAGCTCACCCTTCGTTTGACTCCCTTCTGCAGGTAACGAACAGCTGTCGCATGCTCGGGAATAGGTTAGAGTCTATGTGAGATTTCAATGAGCCCATCACTACTAGGTAATGTGACCCCTGCGCGAATCTGTACCGTCGATTGATTCTATCAGGTTATTGAGAACTTAGGTTTTAATAGTTAAGTTTGAACAGTCATTCGAATCTTATATTTTAAGGAATTTGGATCGGTGTTGGATCAGATGCTTTAAAGTATGTGTTGGTGAACAAATTTGACAAGTTTGAGGTGATCCGGTAGGTTAACGACCCGGGAGTTCAGGGCGGCGGAGCTCCGAATTTTTCGGGGCGTTACCCACTTCTTATTGTTGAAAGAAAATAGAAGAGAGGAAAAAAATAGAAAGCAAAACGAAAATTGTTATCAAACAACCCATCAATTTGGCCACACAAAAAAAAAAAACAAAAAAAAGAAACTGTTGATGTAATACTTACAATTTTTAAGCGGCTTAACCCTTCATAGTTGGGTTCATTACCTCCAAAAACTTGCAAAACCTCTTCTCTTGCGCGTACTTGCCAATGCGGGTGCATGCCCAATAATATCATCGTCCATACCACTAGATTTGCCGTGCTTTCTTGCCCAGCAAAATAGAACAGCTTGCACTCCTCAATAATATCATCAATACTCATTCCTGCATCTTTGTTGTTGCCATGTTCTTTAATTTCTTCCTGATTGTATTTCAGCATCATCCCCAATAAGTCATCGTCACTAGATTCTCCAAACTCTCTGACCTCCTATCTCTTATTGATTATACTTTTCACACAATTATGCACTTATTTGAAGATCTCCTTCATTCTCTTGATCCTCTTGCTTGGGAGGAACCTAAAAAAGCAAGAATTGTAGTTAAAATCTGAGGCACCAAGAATAAAGGAAAACGAATTCATTTTTAGCCCAGTCTCCACGTGGTTAAATTCCAGCTCTCTTATTTCAGTAACTAATGTGAATTTGGATTCGTAAGGGTAGATTAAAGCTAATTTGCTATTGATACATCAGCGTATGAGCAAAATATCTACACCTTAACAAGTCAAAAGGTATTCATAAATTTGAAAAGTGATAGAAAAGTGAAAATTTTGTAAAATCCTCAACCAAAATTTGATTGCAAGGACAATAAAAAACTTACGGAGCATAAGATCCCTTGAAGTTAATGACTAGTTGAACATCATCCTACTAGAAGTACCATAACTATGGAGGATATGTTTGGTTTGGTGCTTGTGATTAGTTGAATGCTTGAAGACTCTTATTCCTCCTCCTCGAAGGGTAGCACGTTATACGAAGTTTTTTCATTTCAGAGTCCAGGGAGAGTGGAAGATCCACTAAGTGGAGAAGCTATTTCCATGTTCGGACCCCTTAACTCCAGTTCATAATAAAGTACATAACGGATCCAACTAAAACCTAGAGCAAAGCTGTAATTTGGCATTTTTAATTTAGGATTCGCATAGACTTACCTCCATTCTGGAATATAAAAAGACTGCAAAACATGGTGTGCAAGTTCAGCTTGTTGTCTTTGGAGTTGAAAAATCCGTCTACCTTCTTCATAGCTACTACCAAATGCTGTTCGAGAAATCACATCTCGCTGTTGCCTCTGAAGATAAGGCCACACATCTAATTCACATGAACCCTGTTTCAAGACCAACATCTCCCACTCGCTCACCATCTCGTTACAACTTAAATACATTGTAGGTAGCATATCCTATGAAAGAAGTCCAAAGTTGAAAAACATTAGTGTAACATTGTGGATTTCATTTACTACGCTTCAAAAATTTATACTTGCTCTTCACATAACTTAAGGCCTATATTTAACATACATAACTCATGTTACAATGTGATCTAGTTGGGGTGAAGTACCATCTTAAAAGGCAAAGAAATGTGCCTGATAATATTATTTGCCACCTAACTGAGTTTAAATGACTGGAGAAGGTCTGTAATCTTAAGCTCCTCAAATTTCTGTAGTGTCCTCTATGTGTGTGTGGTTCTTGGTTAATTTCTTCTTTCACATTAGCACTTAAGAAAGGTCTATTCAGTTGGCCAACGAGTCACATTCTGGTGAAGATGTTCCCCTACTTTTCTATTTGGATTGGGGAAGGGGGAAGGAATAGGGTAGGGGAAAACTCACCTTCAACTTCTCTTGATAAAAGGCTGGGTTAACAAATCTTTCTATGCTTAGCCCATTTATCATTCTCATAGTTGGAAAGACCAGTTACTACCAACGCGTGAACAGGATTTGGATCCAGCTTCTTGAAAATATGGTTGTTCGTATGAACTTCAGTTATTAACTTAGGCTCCATGATGTACAACCTAGGAACCGGTCCAATCCACGCAAAACAATTTTTACTTGCAAGTAGATATTCTAAGATAGTTCAAACATTATTTTCATTTTATTCAATCAAAAGAAAATTTAATCGAGGAAATCTTGAAAAACCGTGCATATAACAATATTATGTGAAGCACTGATCAAATTATTTTGCTAGTAATGCCTCTTAAGACTCCACCAATCGTGATCTAAGGGTAGCATGCTATGGCAATGACATTAAGCTTCATGCTCATGAAGTAGTCATAAGGGATAAAGAGCACAAGAATGATCAATGCATTCTGACCCATAACGGTTTTTTCAAATGACCGAGAAGTCTTATTGTAAATCTAATAACTGATGGACATTCACACCTCTTAATACAGAAACAAAGATCCTGGACCTATGAATGGGGATAATCCCAAAGGTAACAAAGAAAAAATAGGAAGTACAACTAATCATGGATGCTGATCCATAGTTAGTGGCCTCCTCTTTTCTGCCTCTAACCATACTGAACTTTTGCAAAGGAACAATAAATTATTGAAAGACTATCCGATTCAAACTACAATTAGGATAGAGCTCAGAATGACAAAGTAGGACTAATTCAGTGGCACAACTTCTACTTGTTTAGGCAAGTCAC